>JAHZNA010004519.1:0-11154 GCA_027743935.1 Sinodicranocentrus sp. ZH6 | reverse complement strand
ACTGTCGAAAGCTTGGGTATATAATAAAATATATTTAACAATCATCCATCAAGCCCGCTCTACTCATTTAAGTATACGTTTTTGTCAATGGATTCTAATTTGTTGGTATGTGTTTTTTGTAGTTAAGATACTTTGTGGCAGAAACAGACAGACAATATCCAGTTTATATTATGTGCATAATTACAAATGCATACATTTATAAATGCATATATACACGATGGACTTTTCGTAATGAAGGAACCTTTGTCAAATTGAAGTCTATTCTAGCTGGAGAAGGTTTGAACATGATTTGAATAAACTAGTGGTAATGGATCAATTGTCCTGAAATCAAAGATACATTTCAAAATTAAACCAGAACTTCATATAAATAATTTAGCCTGACAAGTTCAAAACTCATCGTCAGTGATGACTTTGATATCAAATTTGAAAAACGTTGATTGAAGTGCACTTTCCCTACGAAACATTCATATGCTTGATGATACGGTGGCGGATAATTATATTTATTGCTGAAAATGTCAGAAAACTGAAAGGTATTTGAATATACTCGTTCCATTAGAATGTGTTAATATTACAAAGGTAGATTTCAGTAAATTCTTTACAACTTTCATTTTTTTATTCATTAAAATATGCTAATAAAAAACTAATCTCAATTTAACGAAGGTCTTTGAACTTTAGTTATAGTCTAATTATGCAGAACTTTTCTAAAAATAACTGAGATCATAAAAGCCACAATAATCCAACCCACTGTCATCCAAACTCCAGGGAAAGCAGTAGAATGAGTCAAAGGTAGCCCTCTGTTTATCGTCGATTTCGCAGTTTCTGCCAAAGACACGAGTGGAAAGCAGTAATACGATATATACCTCAGTATCTTCGGAATATTTTCAACTGGACGAATTATTCCTGCAGGAACATCAAATATTTAGAAATTCTCATAAATCAATAATTAACGTATTAATTTTGGAAATGTTTGTAACTTACCGACATGATACCAAAGGGATGGGATGATAAAGATTAAAACCAATATAACAGTCACTAAATCTCTAACAACAACGGCAACACATATACCTAGAAAAAGTTATAAAAGTTATTATTATTATATCGGTGTTTTATAAAATATATAGAAACTCATGTGCACATTTAATTTTACCGAAGCTAATCCCTGCAACACCAGCCAAAATTCCCTGAAATAAGGATGTGGCGAGGGGGCAGTAAAATTCGAAACCAAAACCATATAAAAGGCACCAGTACGTGATTACTGTAGAAATAACAACATGTGGCAACAATGCCAGTGCGATTGCCAGCATGAACTGAACTGTCCCTAATCCAGCCAGACGAATCCTTTGCATAGTGCCATTGTTTTTTTCTGTAAGATGGTAAAAGTCCCTTTGATTCACTCATGACCAAACAATTAATTCAATTTGAAGCTTACCATTTAGTAGAATAAGAGGTGCAGCTATAAGTGTGACTTCAAGAGGCATCCTGTTGAGTCAAATATCAAAACATTTGCTTAAAGTAAATTGTAAGTTTAGAAACAATATGTTTTATAAGGATTTTGAAGGTAATTTGTCTTACAAAATCGCTGCAAGTGCTCCTATAACCGCCACAACAGTTGTATTCGGATGCCCATAAACTCCAGGAAAACGTTCCTAGAAATGTTTTTACGAAAATGTCAACTATGAATATAATAGTATTCGGCTTAATTAACAAAGAATTTTAATGTTAATATTTCATTTAAATATTACCTTAAGAGGAATATTCAATTCTTGATCTATACCCATCAGCTTACTGAGATTTTTTAAGGAGTCAATTAGAGATTTGTAAATGCTTGAAATGATGGTATATGAGACGATAACATCTGAAAATCATTATAAACTTTTTTCTAAAATTTGTAGATATGAAATTCGTAGAATAGAATCATTATTTGCAAATAAAGTACTCGAATTATCCATTCGCATTCTGATTATAGTTCCATTTATAGTGTCATCATTAGGAAAAAGTCCAAAAGCCGCTCTGTTCACTAATTTTTGAGTAAATTGTTCCGGGATGTCAAGATATCCGTATATATTACCTAGAGCAACTTCTGATTCAGCAGCTTCTCGACTTAAAAACTGTATCTGTGCCAGTAACCAATATATTTAGGTTAATGTTTGTTAATCTCATACCCCACATGCATAAAAAAGGACGAAATATATATTAAAGGAATATAATTACCGGAATGACAGTTTGTTTCTTGGAAATATCTTCAATGAGTACACAACCAGCATTATGATTAGTCCAATTTTGTACTGCAGACCAGGCACAATCCTTAGTCCAATTTGGATTTTCATTGTTAATCACCCCAAGAGGAAGCAGTGCTATCTCTGTTCCAAATACCAGGATTCCGATAACAATTTGAATGACGGGGAACAAAAGAACAATCACCACCAACCTAAACGATAACCGAAAGGTCAACAGCAGATACTCTCAGAACTCATTGACAATTCAAACAGTCCCTTCGATCCTTACCGTAAATCTCGAAGTATTCCCAATTCAAGAAAATATGCAAACATGAATAGTTTATAAATCCGTTCAAATAATGCTTTTGAAATGGAGTTGCGTTTCTGTACAACTGATTCAGGATTCTTTTCCGCAAAAGAATCAAATTGGGATGCACAAGAGATTCGAACCAGAGACAAAGGTGACTTTTGCATAAGGTTAACTTCGGTTTTGTAATTATTTGGAAATATCTGCAAGATCGATGCAAGTTCATTCCGTATCAAATTATTCTGGAAAAAGTTCACATTGCTAAGAATCTCATTTTTCCTACAAGCTTTGAGCACCGCCTCTTCTAATAATGAAGTTTCAAATGACGCCATCAACGAAGCTGGATCTTGCTCTACAATCAGTTTACAATTTCTCATGACACCAACCTGCGCTGCGGAAAAGGAGAGGATAAACCTACTTTAAATCTAATACTTATCGCTAGCTGATAATTAAATATCTGCGTAGTTATATATAACGTAGTATACAACTTGCCATATTTGCTCTGCGAAGTTCTTCCACATAATGTGTAGTGACCAAAACAGTAGCTTTGGTAGATTTGACGAGCTGATGGAGATAGTCCCAGATTCTGCAAGAACATATTTTTAATCATAAAATGTTGCAGGTGCTACCTCACATATATTCACACAGAATCGCTCACATTCACATGCATTACTAATATTAGAACAAACTTCAATTGCATCATTCATTTCATCCATCATAATTCTGATGATAAATATAAAGTAAATATAATTGCCTTTTCAGCCCGAACGTAGAGAAATGCGACGTCATTCAAGTGAAAAATTCTCACAACAAAATATCAACTTACCCCATTCTTAGTAGTGGATCCAATCCCACAGTCTGAAATTATTACAATTGAGTTAACGTAATTGCTCTATAATTAAAACAATGAAAATTTATTGTATGCGAAATCCATCGCCTGGTATTACTATACAATTGATTATCATTTTTAGCAAATATTTATTTTTAAAAAAATCGACTAAAAGCTAGACAACCTATTCTCCTTTTTCAAATACCTAAGGCTATCAATTTTCTGATTCTGCAATTTTTGCATATCAAGAAGTTTCGAAAGCTCCTCCCACTTTTCCTCAATGTTATCCTTTGTCATTCCATATAAGCACCCGTAGCAAAGGAAAATCTCCTTTGGAGTGAGGTAATCCTGGAGGGCACAATCTTGCGGCATGTACCCGACCTTTGAACTTTGCACTGGGGACCCCTTCGAGACATTGATGCCATGAACGGCGATCTTACCAGAGTTCCATTCCTTCAATCCGAGAATGCAAGAGAGAAGTGTTGTCTTTCCACAACCACTGCTACCGAGGAGTCCATATCTATAAAACAGTGCACAGTTAAAGTTTTTCCATTGAATACAGTTTAATTTAGTTAATTCTTACACAATCCCGGTGTCCACATTCATCGTCAAGTTTTGAAGAGTTGGACTCCCACCAGAGTAAGATTTAGTAACATTGTCGACAAATATTGCAGATTGGGTTTGCTCTGAAAAATCCATTTCTTAGTATTTCCTAGAAACTTAACTCCTTTCGTTAAATCAACAATTCAATCAACTATTCTTGAAGAAGGAAATTCACAAACTGGACCAGAAAGATAAATACAAATTTAAATCTATTCTAGTATAAGTTTGCTGAATATGACGTCATGCTGACCTGAAATGGCAACATTTTTATACAAAATTTTACCTGGCAAGATTATACCGTGGTCGATGTTATTTAGAAGAATTCTTAATTAGTAGGTTAGTAGGTTGTTATGTTATGCATATATATAACTATATATATATATACAGGTCTCAGATCATTTGCAAATAGGTACATCTATAGCACATGTAAAAGTACGTATTATATATATGCAGTAATAATAGTATGTATTTATATAAATACCTACGTATAAATGTATATCAGATTATTAGATCCTGCTAAACTAGGAAAACTTTAACGATATAACAGAGTTACATATTTTTGCGAAAAGTAGACACTTGCTATGAACCTTTATTTGTCTGGCTCCCACCACTTATCTTCCAAGTATCTTGTTCTTTTTCCTTCAGTTCGCAGTTTTACTCATGGACATGCAAATTCAGTTGAGCTGGAAACAATATATGAGAAAGATTTTAGCATATCAAAATCAAAATTTGACATAGTTGTGTTGACTTGATTCTGCCCTTCCACTAGGAACGGCTTGTTAGATATAAGAATGTGATATGATTTACATAATATTTTTGAAAAGCTAGCTGGAGGAGATTAGAATCACAAGCGTATAGGTAGATACAAAGAGTGTTTAGGAATAGTGCGAGTGGTTATATATGTATTGAAAAGCCATAATAGAAATAAGATTAAGCACCAATGAAGCACATACATACATATTAAAACGAAATGACTAGAATTACTTGAGATTGAGAGCCCAGAAAAAGCTTCATAGAGGGAAATGCATCTCATATCTTAAGAATTCTCTACGGATTTTACTATTTTATACTAAAAATATTTTTGGGATAAATATGGAATAGAAGTTTTTGTGTAACTGAGGTACAAATATTGTTAGAATTTATCTAGGGGTTAAAGTATTTCTCAATTCAACTCAATTATTATTATGTGCTTTGTTAAAGACAGCCTCCACATCAAGATTAATGTACAAATGCTTGCTTGCAGCAGATTAGACCATAAGACATAATATTTTTAAAATCACAACGAATTTTCATCGATCTAAATTTCTATCCATAACGACCAATCTTAGAATCACCCCATGAAAGCTAACGTAATGAACGTATATTGTAAATTGCATTCATATAAATTCATATATATTTGTTGATGCTGTTCGAGTAAAAATTGGAGGAAAGTTTGTTGATTTCCTCCAATTTTCAAAAAGTTGCTCATTTATTAATCTTTCCTAAAATGGTCCTACCTGGTAAGCAAGCATTTGTCCTTAAATACCTTGCCTCCACATATATCACAGATAATTGTCAGTTAGGATTAGGAAAAGAATCATTTACTTTTTGTGGTGAGAAAGATAGAGTCAGAATAACCTCAGGACTAGTTCTGACTGACTCTGACTCTTGAATCTTAATCTTAAATCGTCATGTATGTATTAGTATTAGTACATTGGATAAAATACTATTTGATTTGAACCTAGTATACTAAATATATTTATATATTATATATTATACATCATTTCGAAAATTTCTGGTGGTTGGAAAAAAGATAAAACTTCATACTAGATATATTTGATGCAAATACTAAAACTTGCGATTTTGATTGGCTTTCGAAAATTTGGAAAATGGGTGTTACTCATGCATTGTTAAAAATTCTTAGCATGCAAATAATGTATTATGCAATGTTTGTTATACAGTAAGTAATATGATTGTTAGGTATACGAATGTGAAAAAATGACAGATAGCCTATTTATACTATATGAATTCTCCGAAATCTACATCTACATATGAAGTACTAGAGATAATTTTAAATGCGTCATACTTATCATGTTCAATTATAATTATTGCCTTTCAACGTAAATATCAGACGCTTTTCGGAAATCAAG
The DNA here is from genome assembly GCA_027743935.1 of Sinodicranocentrus sp. ZH6. Taxonomy (NCBI): domain Eukaryota; kingdom Metazoa; phylum Arthropoda; class Collembola; order Entomobryomorpha; family Entomobryidae; genus Sinodicranocentrus; species Sinodicranocentrus sp. ZH6. The sequence goes on along the minus strand of JAHZNA010004519.1, from coordinate 5,070 downwards.
TTTAATTATTTTACCAAAATATTATGATGCCAATACAAATGTACCGGTCATTTGCGGCATTTTTCCGTTGAATAAGACTTGAAAAATTAATATGTAATAAATTTCTACAATTCTCCAAATTTCAAATCTATATTGCTTCACAAGTGCATGCATAGAGCACTGAGCACGTACTCATATGCATGATAATATGATAAACGAAGAATTTTGTTGGACTTTTGTTTGTATCCAATTAAGCAGCGTGAATATTCCGTGCATATGCGAAGATAAGTGAGAGATGTAGATTTTTGATGATAATATAAAATAATTTGATGATGTGGGCAATTGCAGTCCTTATCTTATCAACATTTTCTCGGTAATTTGACACAGTCTGGTGGAAGGAAGCAATAGAGTTTGACATTGACATTGACTTTTTGCGAAAATCTGGTTGTAAATTTTAGTTGCGCCATGTTGAATAAAAATAGGGCAAAATATTTTTCTGATATTTATTCCTTTAATTAATTTGAATATAACGAGTTATGAAATGGAGCTACAATTAAATCCTTTGAAAATCGATGTGGTAAATGACATATATTTTGTGATTGATATATTGTTAACTAAACGTTACAAGCCAGTTGACAAATACGTGTTTTTATTGATTTAGGTACTCGAAGTCCTTTTTCGGTATTGTAACAAAGAGCATTTGAAAACTTTCCGTCTTGTGAATAAACAATGGAGAAAGATTTCTCTTCCTCGTTGGCTTGAACACGAACCCCAAATCAGAATATGGGGAGATACTTCAAGTGCTAGTGTATTTCCAGGATTCAAAACATTCCAAGAGATTTACGATCAAATTGAAGAATACACCAGTTTTGACACTGACTTTGGAAACTTTCCTAAATACCCGAATTTTAAACTTCAAGCTGTAAACGTCCTAAAAGAGGAATGTGCCTTTGACATTTTCTGGCCGAGATGTGGTCGTTGGATAACCAATTTGGATTTGCATGACTGTATTTTTTACGACGAAGAGAAATTACGGTCTCTACTTTCATGCCAGCTCACACCTTATCTCCAATCCTTATCTATACGATTTAAGTTTCCAAACCAAGTCAGCACAGATGCAGTGCCTAAACTAAAAGCTGGAAAAGTTAACTTGAGCTTGACTCGTTTCTCTATCTCCTTTAAAGGTCATCAACTCCCATTCCAATGGCTGGATATTTTATCACATTATCCAAACATAAAAGTAGGACAACATTACATGATTTAAAATGAGTTTTTAACAGTGCTCGTGGTTGACATTTTATCATTTATGTTAAATTTCACCTTTTCTTGCTGGTCATCATCCAAAATTGTTTAATTTTTTTCCAGATTTTAAGAGCCCAAATTGAATTACACAGCAAGAAAAATCTTGTGCTTAGTCTTCTCTCTGCTATTAAACAACTGAGGGAAAAAGACAAGTCGAAATGGTCATTGGGAAGGTTAACAGTCCGCGCCATGTAACATAACTTAAAAAAATCATAATTTAACTAACTCAGATTGGGGTGTACGTTTTAATTATTATTTCTTCTAAGGTCCACTCAAATGAACACAGAAAACTGGTTCAGTTCAGCCGTTGACTTGCTCAGGACTGCAGAGTTGCCATTAAAATGCTTAAACTTGCGATTGGACGGAGACACAACGGAAGACTTATTTCGTGAATTTATTTCCATTCACGAGAAAACGTTGAAATCGTTGAGTTTACAAGGATGGTATTTTCCAAGGTTGCCAGGGTCAGCCTTCCCATGGAATGAGTCTCTCCAGGAAGTGAGATTGGAAAGGCAAGTGTTCACTAGTCTTTCATTTTTGAGATTTCTTCCAAATTTGAAGTCTCTTTGGATAGATGGGGGATCAAATCCTAATCAACTTGTGGATCTTGCTGATTTGGAGGACCAAGGTATGATGGGTATTGTTCGAGAGTCAGTTAAAAGTTTGACAATTCGGAGTGACAATATTCAGGGCACTTGTAGCGTCGCCAGTTTAATCAAGATTTTTACATGGATGCCAAGTGTGGAAAAAGTGGAGATGAAATTTACCAAAGAATCCTTCTCATGGATTTGTAAGCATTTCACTAAACTCAAGCATCTTTGTCTGATGAGTGGTCAGACTGAAGTTGACAATTACTGTATAGCAGAAAATATAGCAAACCTCACAGGTTCAATCAAAATATATAATCACAATTAATACTAGTTTTAGATTTTAATAGGATTAAAAATGGTTTATTTCATAACATTGACTTTAGAACTTCAATCATTCAAGATGCAAGAGCTTCCTGGATTTATCACCCCAGTTGTGACTATAAAATCAATAATAGAAGGATTCCTACTGCTTCCACACCTCCAAAATCTGGTTATTTATGCAGATCCCGATTTAGATTTAAATCATGCATCCGTAATCGCTTTAAAGAAGAAAATTCCTCGTGTGGAAATCAAGTTTTCAAGAGATCTTGTCGGAGAAGTTGCAGCAACACGACGGTTTTATAATCCAACTCAAATTAATTTTACAGAGTTATTCATGATGAGCTGATGATTTACAAAGATGGAATTTTACAACAGTATTTGGTGCACATATTTTAACATACAGATATATGACATTTTGAAAAAATATATAATTCACTTCAAGTTGCAGATCTGACACGTATTTTCTTTCATGCCATCCTGAACAAAGTGCATCAATGACGGCTCAGATTATGCGTAGAGGTATATACTTTTATGTGAAGTTACCGTTCAATGGATATCTGGAGGTTACTCCACTAAATCTATTCATTTTTGTCAATTCATTCATCTATCAATGAATGAAAATGTGAAAAGATAACATGACGTGCTCCAGCATACGAAAATCCATGGTTATCTCTGAATCCTTACAAATGTAACGAGGGGGAAGAAAAACCGAGTCAAAGCACAAATGCAATCACATCATAGAAATATTCACTCTAAGGTCCATCCATTCTTTATTCCTTTGTTCTCTTCCTGAATCATCATAATCGTTTCCAGAGAGCTTACACAAGTCCCGTGCTAACCCCCCTAATCATCCTAGCAACAACTGTAACACGTTCCTTTGTTCGTATTACACTACTCTCAGAAACCAAAAAACATTATTTAGTGAATAAGTTAGAATTTTATAAAATGGTAATTTAGTTATCTTTTTCATTGAATGTTGAATCATCCACTTCCGTTTTTGTGATTCCTTTGTTGATTTTAATAGTAATATAGCAATTAGGATGCTATCTAGAATTTTTAATGCGTTAAATTTACATTATAGTGAAAGTTCTGAATTGAACTTATAATTATGAATAAAAACACCCCAAAAGATGTAGTTTTAATAAATTTGTCATAATTATGGAAAGAGGAGTAGCCGGGAATAATTATTACGTGATACTGATTATATTCCAGGGAAAAGTGACCAGCGGCGTGGCGGCTTTAATGCATGCACGCTCTTGTCACGTTGCACACTTGCACACCTCAAGCGAAGCTCCCTCATCTCATGTCCAACATTCATTTCCAGAGACTCATCTCATCTCACATATGACACAGCTGACTCGGAGAACTATTGCACTCATTTCATGTTTACTATCAACAATTTCGTCCACCCTTACACGAGTTGTAACTCTAGCAAACAGAATTGACACAGAAGTTAGTTAAATGGTTACATTAATATATTTTAGTTTATAAATTTATCACTAAATCAATAACAATCATGTTTAGCATGCTGGCAAGTTTCCAGCGTGGGCTCGGAATGCCGAGCAATTTCAGATGGATTGTTCGAAGGGAGAGTTATCATGTTGAGCTATTTAATTCATTTCGTAAAATATCGGGATCAGTAATTAGTTCTCCAGTTCGTGCGTACTCTTGTAGTAAATTAAATAGCACTTGTGAAAGTGTATTTAATAAATTTAACGGCAGGAACGAGCGTGGCAAGTTTTTACGTTCGAAAAACAACCATTTAGGTATTAGACTGTGTAGTGGTAGTGGTGACAGGAAAATACGGATAAATAGTAATATAAAAAGTTCCACTACCGTGCCCTCTCATGCTAAATGGAATGAGAACGATGACCCTACAGCGCTAAAATTGTTATCAGCAACTACACTCCAAGGGGCAATTAAAGTTGTTGAAGAGAACACTGAGAAAATGGAAATTTCCACTATACCTGTTGCTTTAAACGTGTTATTTAATTTCATCAAGAGTGAGTCTTTATCTGCAGAAGATAAACAAGATGTTCTGAACACTGTAGGAGTTCAAAAACTATTAAAATCTATTTCCCGTTCTGGACCCTCCATGGAACCAAGACATTTAATCAATGGAGTGAAGCTCCTCTCTTTCTTATCTGCCCCTGGGAACCATCCAACTTTTCAAGTTTTGTTAAAACTCATTTCCAAACAAGCTAATGATCTCGAACTCCATAATATTATTTACTTGCAGTTTTTGCTCGATAAACTTGACTCCATTTCACACTCACATTTATCGAAAGCCTTACAAGTTGCACTTCCTGTTGTATTTGAAGCACAACTGGAAACTCAACTGAAGCATCACGACGCCCAGTCAATTTGCGATTGTTTACATTACGCAGCAAAATACAAGCTTTCTGATAAAACTGTTAATAATCTTGTCAATGCTGCTTTAAAAATCACTGACAGGATCCCTCCCCGCTTATCGATGAGTTTGTTATGGTCCTTGTGCGACTCTCACAATGATAACCCTTCTCATGAGCCTTTGGTCCAGTGGTGTTTCCGAAAATTAACTGACTCTATTGAAACTTTTAAATTAGGAGAGCTAAGTACTGTGCAGAGTAAATGTATTCGAAAATATACAAAACGTGTTGAGTTCTTTTATAATGAAGACTTTGTCGATGCCTATTGTCGCCTTTGTCTAAAAAAGGGAGTGGATAAATATACCACTTTATGGGCAATTAGTTACCTCTCGTTTTTCAAACATGTGAATATCGAACTTGTGGACAAAGTGGGGGACCTTATTGCTTCAAATCCGTCTCTAGTTTTGAATGACAATAACCTTTTCATTACTCTAGTCAAGGGGCTTAGCAGCTTTAACTATAAACCTGAA
>JAHZNA010004518.1:0-16003 GCA_027743935.1 Sinodicranocentrus sp. ZH6 | reverse complement strand
AAAACCGTAAATCTTAATTTCTCGTGAACGGCTTTATATTTTCCCGTTCTGTTTTCACTAATCAAAAAATTTAATCAATTTTTCAACAAATATTGTTATTTTATCAAATTTTCTACGCTCCTTTTTTCCATTATATTTGTATGGTTTATTATTATTATTATTATTATTATCACTATTATTCAATACTTAATTTATTTCCAAATGTGAAGAGTAATTTGAACAATCAGGCTAAGGAATTCATAACCACGTCTTTAATCATATAAACTAGTCAAGCTTCAAGATATTTTGAGCCTTAGAATAGAATAGTAAGTCGTTTTACTAGAGAATGCTTGAATGCAATAAAAATTGTCGTCATAAAATTACATAGTTTAACTCAGCTTGGTAACGAACTTAAACATATTTAAATATCAATTTACTAACGGGCGTTTAGGTAAATGGTTATCGCCATTGAATTCTCCATCGTATTGTAAATCCAAAGTTCACTCATTCCTTTGATTTATGCATGATTTAAGGGTTGTCATTGTCAGTTTGACACGGACTAAAGACGAACCGACTAGCGTCTCACTCAACTTCAACTCGTAGTAAAACCCTCTGCATATATTTATTCATATAAGTAAGTTTACCCTATCCACATGTACAATATGAAAGGAAATGTATCAATTGTAAATAAACTGGACAGATGCATCCAGCAGAGGAATATAAATATAATGATGGCCTGTATATAATCACGATTAGGAGGATGATTGAGCGGTTTTTACATTGCATCCGTAATTGGCTCATTTCCAGCCCAATAAGGCCAATGCAATGCTTTAAGGCCCGTCGTGAGGATGTAGTAAGTAGGTATTTCCCTTTAGCAACCATGCAGACGCGGTAGGTTGTGGAATAAACGAAAGAGATTTCCTGTCTTCTGCTTCTGTCATCTGGATCTGTGTGTGGTGGTGTACATGTGTTTATTCGTCAAACAAGTCTACTACTCTGGAGCCAAGTAATTCCACTTTATACAAAGTTGTCGTTGTACATTTTCGTGATTTATCCTTTGCCCGTTTGTAATTGTGAATCTGGAGCACATGAGAAGTGGGAAATCGGCAAAGGTTACAGTTGACAGTTGACAAATTAAACGCTTAGTAGCTGCTTTGGAGACCAATGTTATTGTTCCAAGTTTAGATTGTCCACAGCTAGGATTGTATCTATTTTTCACCGGTAATTATTTTATAGTGCAAATTTAATTCAAGTCTTAAATGTCGTGATGTCAGTTGTAGATTACTTTCACAGGTTTTAGATTGGATATCTACAATCATGAGAATAGATATACAATTTTAATTAATAGACAAGTGTGACATTTTTCAGTTTTGAGTTTGTGACATTTCAAATAACAGCTGGCTGACAGCTTTGTGCTATACTCAAATCAACAATGATCACTTGCATAGACAGACAATAGTACATGCGAAGCATAATATTGTTTTTGTTCTTTCCTAACCTCAAACTTCGTATAAATATTGAATGTAATTTATTCAACGACAAATGAAGAACGGGTGACGGTTAACGGCGGTGTTAAACCTAACCTTATGTGTTTTTATTATAGTAATCATCAATTGTAAATTCATAATTTGTGGATGGTGGACTGACTGGTGACTAGTCAGCAGTTGGCAGTACAGTTGATGCATAGTACATTATATACTTAATAAGACACTTTTGTTTTTCATGTTATAGATTGCGCACATTTGACATTGAACATTTTTAAACCATAAAATCGGGATTCCACTCAAGTTCGAAAATGTCTGGATCAAAATTGCGGAACCGCTTAGCAACTCCCCAACATATTCGTACTCCTACGAATACCCTGGATCAGCATGTTTTGAGTTTAAATGAACGCATCCTGAATGAAGTGTTTAACATCTATATGGAAAAGGAAGTCGGTGAGTAAAATGTCGAAATTCCTACCTAGCACCTAGGGTGTAGGTTGACAGTTGAGTTTGAGAAAACGAAGTGTCAAATTCAGCTTTAGTTGTTAGTATTTAAATGTTAGAACATAGCAACATGTACAAAAAGCAATTGATCTCCTAGTAATAACACTGTTGACTTTAGATGATCTTTTCTAGTGCTAAAGATACAATCGGATCGGTTGTCAGAAGACAATCAAAAGAGGTCCGGCACAAATGACTTAAAAACAACACTTATCCAATGAAAAGATGTTTAGGGAGTAAGAAAATCCTTCAGATTCATTAAAATTAAATTCACTACTACAGTAAACAGTTTCTTTCCTTCGAACTTAACTCATTCAATTCAACTCAATTTTCAATTCGAACCTGCAATGCTATCAGTTTACCGACTGTACGCAAAATTTTATGTTAGCACAGTTGTGATTGTTAGTAGTTTGTCATGTTCTTGCCTCTTATCCATTTAGCTAGCTCTTTTTAGGTAAAATGTATCCTTGTAAAAGAATATGATAAAAGAGTCTTATCTTGAAAATGACTAATTAAAACTTTCAATTTAGTATAAATTTCGATTGATATCCTAACAAAAGACAGACAGAATAGTCATTCAGCTTCGAAATTTCGAACCGTCACCGTGGCTTTCATTTTTCATTGAGATAATAACTTTATTAGTTTATCACAGAACGCCATAGACTTAAACTTTACAATAATATAAATTCAGATTTTTGTTCTGCGTAAAAATTGATTTAGAATCAAAATTTAGTTTCATTCCAAACTTGACAGTCTCAAACCCTTAATAATTTAAATCTTGCCAGTTTTCATCGCAGGAGTACGACTTGTTTGGTATACAGTGACAGCAAGTAGTAAAATTCAATTAACTTATATTTTGTGAACAATTTTGTATATTTTGATACAATAGGATGTAGGATAGACAATCATCCTTTGTCCTTTGTATTTCTACAATCGCTAGAACTATGAATATCCATCTTGTATGTCTATTGTTATATAAGCTACTAACTGAGGCTAAAAGCATGTGGGTATTATTATTAGTTCGCTGTTGATAGCTTAACAGTTCAGATTAGTGTATAGTGTTTGATATATTTGCTAGGGAATATTCATCGTACTGCATGACAGTAATAAATGAAGACTTGCAACCTATAACTACGTATTGGTCATCAAACGAGCAAATCGATAACGTTCAACTCCACTCATTCAGTTTAACATTCGAATCTGACGTTGTTTCAGTTAAGCATAAAATGCAGGGTAAGAAATAAGGTGTATCCCTTTAATGTGTTTTATCAGACCTGACAAAATTTGTGTTCAGTTCCGAGTGCTGATCTCGATACGATACTGAATTAGTCATTAGTAGGTAAAGGTCAAAGGTAAAGGATCATGGTAATACCGCCGACAAGCCTGAATATGAGCTGATTGTGAGTTTCAAGAAGTACACAATTGTAAGAAAAAGCGTAAGAGATTTTAGGGGATTTTGGCTTTCGATCTAACCTTACATTTTCCATCAGTTAAGGTTTTTTTTATTGTAAGGCACCTGTTGTGACTTGATCATGAAAACATAAATTACACGTTATCTGCTCTTCTTATTGAATTCGTCGAATCTACTCCAGTACCCAATTTCTGTATGAAACAAAACACGAAGCTTTCTCATGCATGATATTATTCATATCTTCGTTGACGTAGTGAGATGAGATGTCTTGCATTTCTATATATTTTTTGGTAATCAAGCATCTACGTTCATTATTTGCTGTCGCTACGAAAATTGACATCCATATTGACGTACTACTCTCGTTGTTGAATTAAGCTTGCAAACTTTGTGCTCCCAATCCCAATGCTCCGATCATATTTGTGTATTCTCCGTCTTCGTCTGAAGTTGGAAGTCGTCAACGGTTGACCGATTTCGATGAAATTCGGTCAGGTATCGTTGTACTTGTACATATACAATACACCTAAGCTTCCAGATGAGTTGAATCCAGCCAATGCAATTCCGTTCAATATGTCAAAAAAAATATTCGCAACTTTTTAACTCACCTTGTGATACATCATTCGAAAGCTACTGACGAGGTAAACACTGGCCAGGTGTGTGGTTAAAATTTTGTGCGTAGCTAGTAGCTACTGCAAACGTCATTTTTTCTTTGTCCTTTAAGTTTTTTGTACACGTCATCGAAATGCAAAAGGCTGTTAAGACTTGAGTCTTTTTCTAAAAGCAATATGTCATGTGTTTATTCTTATCATGGAAAAAACAAACTTTTATTTTATGACAAATGTTGCTCGAGCAGATGTTTTACTACAGTATTTAGTATTTCATCACCGAACTTAAGTAAAGTGACTAACGATGCGATGACTATAACGGCTACTAATGTTATGCATATTATGTAGATAGACTGCACTCGAGTAGTCAAGTCTTTTAATGAAAGAGCATTCGATCAAGAGAGATAATAATATGTAGATCTACAAATGATATTCCAAAAGAGAATAGGGATGCATGCATTTATAACACAAGTGCTTCAAATCAAGAAAATGCAATGAAACAAAGGCATGTTAGCCAGCTCCCTCCCTTTCTACTGACTTTGACCATAGTAGCCAGAGCCAGACACGGACACGAAGTCGTCCAAAAGCGTTGTTGGTTTTATGACTTTTGCTTCCTGCGGCTGCAGCAGAGAGAAAGAAAAAGTTGATTTGTTTGGTTTTTACATGGTGAGGGTATTTGTCACGGATTTTGTTGGAATGGAAGCATGGGACGTTTAGATATGTTGCATCTTGGTTTGCAAAGCGGGTGGAACGAGAAAAACGAAATGACAACGTTTGCTTCTTTTCACAGCGTTAGCAAGCTATTCTGTCGGTGTGTTAACGTGAATATATGGTTTGGATTGTCTGATAGAAGATCAGATGAAGACATGAAAGATCATATCAAAATATCATAATTATTAATGACATTTACAGCGTATTAATGAACGTATCTCTGTAAATAAATTATGTACATTAATCTTAATGATTTCGAAAAAGCTGAATTTACCTTATCCGTTCATCATTTTGAATGATTCTTACTTGTATAGTTTCTGGATGTAGGCACTTGCATTAGTCATAATTAAGCACAAATATTAATGACCTCTAACATGCCATTTCATTCACAGTTAGATACCGTATTTTAATTTGAAACCTAACTATTTTCACGTTTCGAGGCGGCAAAAAATCATGATAATAGTCAGCGCTTGACGTAAAAGGTACTGATATGATTGGCGATTGGGCAAAATTTTAGGGTATGATGTGAAGTCATTATTAATTGGTATTTGTTGTAATACTTTGAAATTACGAGGTTTTACTGATGGGAAAAAAGATCTGAATGTTATGTGACATGCGTAATGCGTGCTTAAATGGTATCTTTGTTAATTATTTTTTTTGGAAACTCAGTTTTTTCTTGCATCTTTAAAATTAACTGAGAATAAATCAGTAAAAGATGAACTATAAGTTAAGGCTCACGGTTCAAGCTAATGTTGAATGTTGGTGATTTGAAAAGGTGCAGGTGGAATATTCGATTTATTTGTTTAATGAATTCTACTAAAATTATTATCTTACCAATTTGATTTCGTACCGACAGTCAACAGACAGTTTATTTTTTATGTTGGTTTTATTCAATTTTCATGATTCAATTGTGAACAAAAAAGGTAACAAGATTTTTTAGTGATTCAGTTAATCACGGGCGGGCAGCTGTATAATTGTAGCATTACGACTTTAATAGTTTAATTTGCATTTTAAGTTAACATCTTTTTATATTTCTGATTTCAGGTCTTTGTGAGCTGGGTAAATTGCTGGAAATAGACGTCCGAATGCCTCGTCGAAAGATTACTGTTTTGCTTCTTGGAAATCATTCGGCTGGAAAGTCAAGCTTCATTAATTGGTAAAAATACATTGATTTATTAGCTTTTTGAATGCCCATCATTTTAATCATGTAGCTTTGACGTAAGTCGATAAGATTCTAACGAAAACTCTCCATAAAAATTCATTGACGTTGACGATGGTGAAATTATATTCATATATAACAACCTACAATCTATGCGTTACAAAGTTTGCGTTTGAATTTCATTCTGATCTGATTGTAAATGAACTGAAGCTTGGTTGTCTAGCATGCAAAATATACTTCTAAAATAACTGTCGAGGGTAATCTGTCTAACTTACTTAGGTATATAGAAGAAACCATTTTAAAAACTGGGGTCGCGATTGAAACTCAAGGCTACTTCTTCGTTGTCTCTGGAAAAAAACGGGACACGCTGAAGGTAAAATATAACTTTTCATCGAAATTATTCTATGATTATTACTTACCACTTTTACTGTAAACGATAGCTAGGTGACAAAAGGTTATATTTTGTACCCAAAAGTAGAAGCACATTACTTTTCTTATTTACCTGTTACTTTTTTTATTTTGAAATTAGGGCAAGGCAACTTTGGAGTTATATCCACATTTGCGACCGCTGCAAAACTTTCCAGGTAAGATCTGCTTTTTATCTCTTGTTAGAATCTTGATATAATACTGTATTCGTTGCTTTAACTCTCACAAGTATAGCCCTTTAACGGGCAGCTTGCCATTTTATACAAATGCAAAGTGCCCTATAAAGAACTGCACCGTGAGGTTTTGGAAGTTTTCTCACTTTTCCCATTTTCCACTGATGAAGAGTGATTTTGATTGACTTTGTCAACGGATGAGGAGTGCGTGTGTTGACAGACTGAAGTATGCTGTGCCACTGGGACGCAATGTAATTTTCCCCGTGCTCTTATTCCAAGATGCCTGGCAGATGAAAGAGTGGCTGTTCTGATACAGTCAACCAAGTTCTGTTTGATAGGATAGGTTGGGAGATGATGTAGAGTGTTGGGCTCATCACTTGGTACTTTAGTAATGAACCTATGGATATATGGTGTTGTGTACCATGATGAGTTTTAGGTATTTCACGAAAGCTGTGTTGTACAAGAACGTTTGTAAAGAAACTGCAGTTGTGGCAAGTTGTTTCGATATAGAATTAAGGATAACTGATAGCAGAATAACTATGAAATGGAAGTAAAGAGATTGATGTGCTTCAAGAAAAGTCTGAGACACACTGATGAGCTGTGCTTCTCGTGTGGCGGATTATATAAGGGTCCTCCTCATACTTCCTTTAGGGATGTGGTAGCTGCTGCTTCAGTTTTAATAAGTATCCATTCGATAAAAACAAAACCTCAAAAACATCTGGCATGTATTGATAAAGAGGTCTCCCAAGTACAAAACTAAAGTGACAACCATTAAAGCATAAAACGCCGCTATTATGTGTTCCCAAATCCTTGATTTTGGCATTTAGGCATTCCATATTCTTATACGCTTGTCCTAGCTTTGGCAGTTTACATATTTCCAGAGTACCTCACTCATTGTCATATTATTATGAGACGTTCTGATTCCATATACTTTGCTGAGCTGTTTAAGTGAACCATATTGGACATAATTTTTTCAGCAATATATACTCTTTTAAACCGCTTATTAATATCCTTTTTTCGTTTACATTTGAATGCTAATGTGGGAATCATAAATGCGGTTGGTTTTGGATGAGCTGGAAAAGTCAACCTCTTAAGATTTGACACGATGTTTGTTTTAGTATTATTGACAATGGTTTTTAATATGCAAATATAAATTCGTGGCTATTGGTCTTGGACATCATTCATTAATACTAGCATTGATTTATTAGATCGTATTACCAATTGAAAATCATGTGTATAAATGCGTGTATGGGTTTATGGTTTCCATATAATTAATCCAGATTCTCACTAAAAGCAATTTATCCCACATTTCTCCCTTTACTCATTTCGTGGGACACAATATGAGTCTATGAAAATTGTCATGTTGGAAACCGGATTATGAAACCATGTATGATGATTGATTTTTTGTCTCGGGTTTTCCACTGTTCTAGAAATTCCAACCACTAACCACTGGCTTCCTTTAAAACACAAGGCTCATACGATACCTTGTTTAAGCTCCAAATTTTCCTTGTATTCACACCAACCAGTAACCAGTCTCTTAGATAACATTTTAAATGAGTTGCAAAGTACAAGTTTTACTTCAATTTAACATTTTGAAGAAAAAATATTTATTTTTCTATCACCAGAAACATTCTATAAATATTTCATTCGTCAAAATTTTATGAATTTGTTAAAACATTGTTTACAGCAGCTTTAGTTTTTACTGATACACAGCTAAATGCGTTTGTTCAGAATGATGAATAATGGTTTAAAATATTTTGCTCAGCAAATATTTTGCATATTCTTGACAACTTCCTCTTATATATGCCGCATATCTGTATAACACGTAGAAACTGCAGTAGAAAATTTTATTGCTGAATTTACTCTCTGTGTGCCTGACTTAGGCTTATAATTGCAAACCCAGCAAAGTAAATACATTTACTAATGACTCATGAGTTCACTCTATGTTGCGAAAGTTTTATTTTGGTTACGTCAGCACCGGCATATTTTACTATTTTAATGAAGGATCATTTTTTTATCCTCCTGATTCAAGAGTCATACATAAAATCATTCACGCCTGCTTCTACTTGCATGCGCATGCTTACGTGTTAATCCTTGAGATGTGACTTTCACTTACATATTTGGGTGCAAACTGCAAGCCCATGTACTAAAAGCCAAAGCAAGTAGGATGTTTAGTGGCTGAGCAATAATAAAAGTAAAAATAGAGATGTCTATATAGACGCAGAAATAAACCAAAAATTACTATACGTTGTTGGTATTAATACCCCAAACTTCTCTGTAGTTAGATTTATAATAGCTACGTTACATGAACAACAGTTAAAATAGACATCTTCAGTATGTATATATGCTTCCGAGTTTGTGGAGCAAGATTTTAAGGAACAAACGATTAGGATAGAATGATGATGAATCACTCACTATTATGTTGTAACGTTATGTGATACTTTGTATAACAAGTTGTACCAAATTCTTAGGAGATATCGCCGACCTTGCCTTCATATTTTTCGACCCTATGGGACAAGCCCTTTGCAAGCGAACGTTGAACGTCGTTGAAAAAATGTGGGCAAACCACAGTGATAAGATGCGATTGTTTCTGGCAAAGGCTGATGAAGCAGGATCTGAGACAGATCGGCAACGGTAAGTGCTTTTTAAAACTGCTGTTGTATAGAATGAATTTATATTTGTCGCTTGTACCCTCATGTAAATCTCTAAATGTTGAAGTTTGACGTGACTGATTTTTGCATGAACACACGTTTATATGTTGACCATAGGGTTTTGATGCAAATCGTCCAAGAGCTGTGCAAGCGTGATGGCTTGAATAGAACTGGCTTTGATATGCCAACTATCTACTTACCCGATGCAACTAGCAAGGTAAGGGAACATTTAACTCTATGCATACTTTTTCATTTCTATCCATCAATGTAGGGTTTCGTAGGTTATCAAATTTTCTATAATCACAGTTATATAAGTAAAGAATGCCACTTATTTTTTTAGTAATGACTAATTTGTATACAATTATTATCACGAAAAGTCTTAACTTACTTGTCAAGTGTGAGCAAGCATTAGTAATAATTTTGCATCGTGTAAGTTTATTTAACCCGACATGTGTGGGGCTACGTGAGAAATGCCGTAGTTCTGTAACATTAATTGAATGTCTTCATATGTATATACTTCATAGCAAAGATAAAATAAGATTATGTACATCGCATTCCGCACTCGGTTTTTGTATATTCGCATATTTTTGAACCTACAGGCTACCAAATGTGCAAATCAGATCGAAGAAGTATGCACGATCGTAGAGAAAACGATTGATCAAGCTATTCAAAACTCGTTGAATAATCTGGATAATGATACAAAAGTGTTCAAGGAAAAACTCGAAGCTAGACTGAAAGCAGACACTGAGGCGCGATCCAGGAATTTCTCTCGATCTGTCCAAAGTAATGAAGTATTTTCATGTAGTATGCTTGGTTAATTAATTCATGGTTCTAGTTGTTGGCAGGAAATTAATACGATAACTGTGTAGGTTGGTGTTACGGTGGTCTTGGAATTATTTTGCCAATCTTACTTCTGCTCAGTTTAATAGTAGCCAATGCTACACGAGAAGCTATGCGGATCCACATTGGACCCGGTGCAGATATTATATACACGGTTATGGTGAGTCATCTTATCTAATTACGTAGCATATGTATACCCATAGAAAATAAAATGAGTTTATATGTAATGTGTGTTCCGTTCGTTTGTGTAGAAACCTTTGGCTAAAATATGGCTGCTGATTCCAGACGGCTACCACCTTCAAATTGTTACTTCAATTGTCGTCGTCAGCGGCAGCTTGTTGATCGTATCTCGGCTATTTTGTGGAAATGAGCATGTTGCATCTAAACGGGATTTGACCCTTATGAAACGTGGTATAGAATTTGTTGATAACGCAGCTGAAAGAAAGGTAATTATGATTGTCTAAATGTTTTTCTCTTGTTTACTACTCTAAACTGTGCATGTATTTTATCATCATATTTCTTTTGCATTGCAGAAAGTTATGTACTCCGAGTATCTGCGTCAAAGCCTTACTGAGGCGGATTACTGCGAATAGCATAGCACTGTATCTACATTCGCTTAAGAAAGTACAAAGAGTAATTGGTGGAGACTGTAAAAACTGATCAAACACCTTAATTGCTATCAAATTGGACCAGAAAATGCTCTTATACGTATCTGTACTGTTTTTCGCCTTTCTCTGCCTTAAGTTAAATTGTTATCGTGAGAAACTAAAAGTTGCTTCAGAAGCTTGTCTGTTTGCTTTAATAATCTGCATGTTAACCGTATTCTTAATATTTCGTATCTGAACTTTCAATGTTAATAAAATGAATTTGTTTTATGTACTAATGTTATGATAATGTTAGTTTCAGGGTCGGGTATACTATTTTTATTTTACATTCCTTTTAAACATACCATTGCTTACCATTTAAGTCACAATAATAGCTGTCTAATAAAAAGCATTTGCATATGGAAGATATATTATCCGATATTGTATGAAATTAATTAAAAATATTAGTGTCTCCAAATCAGCATTATGCTAAGTTTTAAAAATGGGCTACATGCCGTCCAATGACCGGCAGAATCCGTTTGTATTTAACTTAGAATTGTTGAACTAAACAGAAATCTCAATATATTTTCTAGTTACGTGTCGCCGGTGTTGTTTTTGATATTACGTAATATTGTAAACTATCAGTATTCCATGATGCTCAGGCGATTGGAAAGGGTAAAGTATAACGGTTGGTTGTGAACTCATAATGGCATGTGAAAACTTACCATATCGATTCTTCAAAATGTTCTGTGAAAAGTGCTCACTATATTTTAAAATATTATAGTGAGAGGTAATATGTAAATATTATTCGTCTTTAATTGGTCACCATATATATTGGAATTTTGAATACTGAAAATTCGAATTTGACTTGTTAAAATAATCGAAAGTAAATGGCATCGCATTGTGTATAATCTAATAAACTCTCATTATTCCTAAGCATCCATGCAAAATAAAAAAAATAGCGATTTAGCTAAATAATTTTTAATAAGTGTTGTTTTTATTTACGAAACAATAAAAATCATACAATACTTTTGTAATAACTCACAATAGCTATAAAATATTGACAAATACATGCATTATCCTAAAAACAAACTTTCCTCACGCAAAAAGCTTAATTGAGAAATGATACTCTGCGTTATTGTCATTGAGATAGTGGTATTCAGGAACCCACGGACTAGGGAAATTGTATGATTAACACTGACTAACAACTTCGAGTTAATTGACGTCACCATGTAAATCTAATTTGAATACAATCAAAAACTATCTACGTAAAGGGCTACAGACGAATAATTACATTTTTACTATAAAATCAACTTTTTATAATTTATTATACCTAGCTGAGAACCTAAATTTCCGAAGATGATATTGACTTACTCTTATTAGATAACAAAGTCACAAATGATGAAGTACTTGTAACAGACTCTCGATGATGATTCCAACGATAGGAATACGAGTTCATCCACCCAAGTACGTATCGGAATATACCGGGTTTTGTCTGAGTTGACGTTGCAGATTGATCTCTGTACTCTAAATCAATGTCCACTTCTGAAAAATCAATTATTCCTTCTACTCTTCCATGACAAACATCCAGGGACGCTTGATGTTGCGTAAGATGTTGAATTTCAGTGCTGCTCAAGTTCCCGACCTCAGTTCTATCTGCACATCTTAGGTCTACGGTGACGGATGATGATGTTTCAATATCAGCGTTTGATGAGGATTGAGATTCTAGCATATTTTGCCCAGCATCCACACAAGTAGAATTCGGTAAGGTCTTAGCTATATGGTTAAACTGGTGAACAATGTTTTGGCAGTCAGTCGAATCATTAGTGCAACATTTTGTGCTGGAGATCAATTGCTTGAGAATAGCTTTCAACTCATTTCGTACTTTCTTGTATCTGTACACATAAACAAGAGGAGAAAGTAGAGGGTGAAGGCACGCAAATATTAATGGGACGAGACAGCGAAGCAAAGAAGTTTGTTGAACGGATTGTGGTGTGCTTTCTTGATTAACATTTCCATACAGTTTCTGAAAATCGGGAGAAATGGACACTCATGAATAAAAATGTTTGGATCCATTGAAATCCACTCTAGCTAAGGATTGTCTCTAACGAGTAGTTTCATATATATGCATTAGCGTCATTTAAATATATTTAAATTTTAAATTATTAACTTACTTGGAGGTATGAAATAGCTGCTGAAATTTGTACATAGTACAGAGGCATAAAGCAAGAGAGCACGAGACCAACTGCAAGTATCCCTACTCGAGCTGCTTTGTTCATTCGTGGCTTCCGTTTGAACCGTTGCATTAATTTGAACTTGCTGAAAATTTGTTGTAAGCCATCTATGTTGACTCCATCTGCAATATAGCATCGCAATCACAACTGACTAATTTTGTTCTTGCTTGACAAAGTTTCCAATTTACATGTGACATTTTAACAATTTCCTACCAGGTTTTGAGACATCTGCTGGAAGAATATATGGGCTTGTGCTTTGAACCGATTGGGTAATTCGAGCACTTTGCCTGCGAGCTTCAGTCCATATTCTCGTGTAAATAAAAATCATGGCAACTACTGGGACAATGAAGAATACTGTAGCATGTACAAGTTTTAATACTGGCCACCACATCATGGTAGAGCTGAATTGTTGAGATTCTTGGGAAAGGTTGTGTTGTGGCAATGCATTAAAAACAGGACCTGCTTCATTCCATTCACTGTCCGGAACTCTAATTGATATCGCCTGAACTTCAGAAGAGACAGACCATGATTGTCTCATAAAGTTTGAAGTACACTGGCACATGAAAATAGCTGAGAACTCATTAGGTTCTATTGCCAAAAAGGCTGCGAACGCTGCAAATAAGAAAATAATAAAAATATGCAGTCTCCTAAACTGATTAGGGGTCATTTTAATGACACGTTTAGTAGCTCAAGTACTTACACAATGACAGTAAGGATGATATTAGGGAGACTAAACCGATGACGGAAGATTTCAAAATTTTGTGGTAATGAAGTGGAGTAACGACTGCAAGATATCTCTCAAATGCAATTTTAAAAGCTGCAAGCACAGAAAGGTTGGCAGTCGTTATGAAGAAAAACTTGTGAATAACAAATATCCATTGGTGGAAACAGCCTGAAAATCGTTCATCAGACTCGAGCACATCTCCCAACCTCTTTGGGGAGTTTTCTTTGCCAAAGAAGAGTGGACGCTCTTCTTGAGCAGAATTGTAATGATGATTTTCCTTGATAGTATTTAAATGCGAGTAGCTTTCAAAAATGAAAACGAAGGATAACGGGAGAAACACGAATAAGGAGACTAAGTCAGTTACAAGAACGTAGAGTAAAAATCTATAACCAAAAAGTAGAAAATTTCATAAATTAAAACAAAACTGGATTTAGGGAAAGCACTGCAACCACAACTTCGGCTGAAACACTGTTAAATCAAATAATAAAAACTTTTATAAAACTCATCTTACTTGTCAGTAAAGCCTCGAGCTTGTCTGGAACGAAAGGAAATGATAACAGCACAAACGTTGACCAACAAACCAAGGAAGAAAATGATTCCAATAATTGTTAACGATCCAATTAATGACAACTGAGCTCCGACATTTTCATAAAATTGAGACGTTTCCATTCCCTTGACGAATTCTGACTCGTCCAGTCAGAACCCGACGACACAGGTAAAACTTTAAATTGTACAAGTGACCACTACTGTTAGACGACTGTTGATGTTCTCTCTCCGCCCAGTCCAGAGCATCTGGAGGAGGAAAGCAAAGTTGCAATTAGTTTTCATGCAGCATGTACATCTCACGTTACATGATGGCAGCAGAATTACCAATTGCCAATCATTCCATTCCACATGAAAGCAGTTCAGTTCTGTTTTAGACAGGTCATAATATGTGTCTAATGAATTCTGTATAACATCTTTTATATAATTAACAAGCTTGTGGAATGTATGCTACGTTATGTAAGTAGGTAGTTGAGACCAACACTCTCAACCTCTCATTTTATCTTTCATCTTTACATGTGACTCTCTTAACAGTTTGTTTTTAAGTAAGTTACACGCAAGTAAAGACCACTCGGCAATACATTATTGACCGTAATGAAATGTCATCAAGTGGCAAAAATTCGCAGACTGAAACTCACAACTGACAGCTGGAGTAGGTATAAATATATGTTAATATATTTAATGAACATACGTAAAAGATGGAATCTGCGCATGCAAATATATCTTTATCTTTTAATAGTTTAAGTAAAAAGAGTGTGTCAAAAATTATGTTTTACAAAATGATAACTCGCCTTAGTGTCTCATATTTCAAATGTTTGTTCTGTGCACGTTGTAAACATGAGAGCAATCGACAGGACATGCATGGCTACTTGCAATGTTTTAAATTAAGTCAAATGTCAAGTGTGGAAGGATTTATGAATAGGATTTCAGATAGCAATTGAAAGTTTTTATAGCTAAAACTTGACAAATATTAGACGCAAATACAAAAAAATGATTCCGAACGCAAACTACGCAGGGATGCATTTCTTCTGACATTCCATTCCATGCATTTGAATCCACCTACACTGATGACGCTTTTGTTACATCTGGATCCTTTATTTTGAATGAGCTAAACCATTAGAGCTTTAGAGTGTGGAGGGTTAATATATTATTGTCCAAGTAATACTTCTTTCGTAAATAAATAAAAGGATCAGTTACTAAACTATTAGTATTTCTGTGACCACTTACATGTGCTGTTTGTATGGGGGCGTTATATTTTTCTGATTTTTGAGTGAATAAACCTGCAGATGTTATAATTATTATATGCATGTACAGAACAGTTTCCATTTTTAAAAAATCCCCTAATCTAAATGCATTCAACAAAATGTTACATCCTGCAAATAAACAAATCAAACGCCAACTACTATTATGTATTACAAGTTAACTAGATATAATTATTTGCAATTTTTTTAATACACGTATAATTACCTGCTGCAAGCTACAAAAAGCTGCAGTGCAAGTGCACTGGAGCACGGATTTCTACGCTGGAAAGTGAATGAGATTCCAGTTCCAGGAATCCGAAGCCAGCGCACAATGGATGTAACAAAACCGGCAAGTATCTATTACGAGTTTAAGAGACATATGTACTGAAGCTGAAGGTCAGTTTCACTGATTATCCCCCTCAAAAGCGTATGTTCAAGCGTACAAAAGCATTGTTTGCTTTTCCAGCGTGACTGCCATTTTTATGAGTAAATCAAAATGCAGCAATTCGCTTTAACACTCTTATGCTTATTGAAATGGAAAAAGAATGGTGCTGTTAAACAATAAAACCTGTCAACGAATCATGAATTAACAGCTTATTAGGTTTTACGAATTTTAATGACGAGACAATACTCATACTAAACCCAACCCAGCATTTATTAAAGAGATACTAGAATGCCCGTTGCGCGCTAATCGCACAAAATACATAAGGAGTTTAAACGAATAAACGTAGATACATCAG
>JAHZNA010004517.1:0-16130 GCA_027743935.1 Sinodicranocentrus sp. ZH6 | reverse complement strand
GATATGTTGTTGTATTAGATTGTTAGGTTAATGTTTGATGTGAGATTTAAAAAAGTCTTATTTGCGAGCTCAACTTAGTCTTACCAGATTTATTTACGATGAAGGCATATATTTTCTACGTAATATGGGGAATGTTTTTCCATATTACTGTTCATCTAATGCATTGGGGCTGTTGTTGCCGACAAGAAAAATCTGTTCACGTTACACATCTTACATGATGTCCTCTTGATGTAAAAGCAATAGGAGTATTATAAAAGAAGAGGAAAAAAAAATTATTATTTCCAAAAAAAACTTTCCCTTTCATTTTTTACGAGCCCTCAATTTTCTCTCTTTTGTGCCTTTTCTGATTGGGTCATTTTTTTCATGTTCTTTTCCATTAGAAGTATACAATAGGAAAAGAGAGTCTTCCCTATCTATCTGTCTACTGCAGAGAAAAAGGAAGGTGTAAGAAGAGTTCCATTATGCATATAGAAAAGCAATAAGTGATATGAATGGGAACATTGAATAGGTTAGGGAAGGTGTGTACCAACGCCGTACGAAACGCAAGCAGAAATATACAAAATGATGGGATTCTCTTTTTTTCCTCTTGAAAGCTTATATATTTCAAGCAGATACGTACAAAGATGTGTGTGTGTGTTATGTTTTGTGTTCGTCACAAGAATAAAAATATATGCATGAACATAACTTGTACGAACTAATGATATTCCCTGGAGAAAATATCTATACACATGTATGCATTCGAGTTCTCTAGTGATTATTAGAGATTCGTTGGATTTTTTGTGCCATATTTTATGGGTTTGCATTAGAAAGAAGAGGACGATGATTTGGTGATGATTGTGATGACTACTTGCCTACAAGTTTCTGCTGAAGCAGATGTATGCATATTTTTCCCTCACTATTGCTCAGATATATGTAAGTGAAAATCTGGAAAATGTACATTACTTTTTATTTGTTTGGAGTAATGTACTCCTTTCAGAAAACTCTTTGCGTCATTCAGTGCGATTTAAAAGATTGAGTATGTATGTACGCACTTATTGTTATAAAGCTATTAGACAAATAGTAGTTTTTTCCCAATTTCAAATACATATACGCATTACCTGGATCGTTCACATATTCACATAGAGAGAGAGAGAGATGGAGTTGAGAGAAGAGACGCTTTTCTGAGAAATACGGCATAAGCTGCGACCAAAACTTGATTAAAATCTAGACTTTATTTTCTTCATGTTCACAAATACATACTTAGGTATAAATACGCATACGAATAAGGCTTTGTATATCGATTAGAATTAAAATAAATCAAATTGAATCAAATGCAGAGATTCTCTTGCTTGGGAGTTTGTGAGTAGGTATATCAGTCAGGCCCACATAAAAAAGGTTATTCGATACTGTTTAGAATTTTAAAACTGGAGGTGTAATTTATGTAGGAAATACGTACATATGCTTGTATATATAACTGCTGACGTCGTTTGTATTTATTAAGTTTATGCTTGCGTTTGTGAAAAACCATGAAAGACACACTTTTTATGCGACAAGGAAAGAACTTGAATATATAATCCGGCAAACTCTGAACTACCCTTGTCTACCTTTATTATAATGGTTCGTTTGTAATCTTCCAATCTCATTCAGTCAGTCGAATAAGTCAAAGTCAAGAACTTCAGAGAAATTATGAATACTATATTATTTAGTACATTCATATTTATGATTTGCGATTGTTTCCCAACAAATTTTGTACAGGAACAGAGCAAAAGGGAGAGTCCTTCAGGGACAACGGAAAAGCTTCACAATCAATTTGGAGAAATTGAGTCGTCTTTGTTCTCTCTGACAGATCACGTCTGTTTACTTTCGTTCCAACAACAAACCAAAAATATATGGATTGGCTTTTAAAATGGATTTGATCGTTTGAGGAATATTACGTTATGGAATTGTTGTTGGTTATATGGGTTTTGTAGGGCATGCCAAGTGCAGCTGCTGTTATATATTTTTATCTAATTTTAGAAGGCTCTCTGCTTTATAAAGTAAAAATATTCTAAAAAATTTGACATTAAAATATGTACCTGTAAGTTGGATATTATGCGACAAAAATAACTTTTGATCGTTGCATTGTTAAAAATCGATGAAGCTTTGAACAGCCCTTTATTGGTTTTGGTTTTGCATTGATTGTAAATTGAATACACATCCCCTTTTTAAATGAACGCGATCATAGAAGGAAACACGAGCCTCGAGCCAGTTTAAAAGAAAAACAATTTTTACATCTCGGCCAGCCATATTTTCCCCTTGTACGTAACCGTTATCATTATTCATTTATAACGTAAAACTCAAATACTATTTAATTATATTGTTTAACATGCATAAATTTCCCTCTTGTAACAATCCCACTGTTTCCAATTTGTTTGCCACCGACTGAAAAATAAGTACCAGGGGGCAGGTGAGCGGGTGACGGATTCCATATTGAATTTAACTGAGATTTTCAAAACGCGAGGAAAGTACTTAAGCTTACATAGGCACATTCTCGGTTTGTTTGTGGAAGCACTCATAATAACACAACAACAGCAAATAGCAGTGAAAACGAAGCAAAGTCCAAGTCAAACGATACCTAATTCTGCCAAAGGAAAAAACGTGAGCATTTATAAGAGTTAGAGCACTTAAAGGACTGTAATAAATCGTTCCAATGTGCATAGCTGTCAGAGTGTTCGTTAATTTTTTGATTTATTCCATGTCCTCCTTTAACCGTCAGCCTAATTTATTGGAGCAAAGTAATTCTACTGCAAATACTTCACTCATACCGTGCAATGTATTGCTATACTACCATTTAATGTAGAGAGTTTGAAAGATGAGATTTTGTTCTCATACTCATACGTTTCGGCTTCACATCTTACATTCTTTCTTTATGCATATCTTCTATTTTTTGCTTGGTGGTTGGTTACAAACAATTCACCATATAAATTCAAACAGTAATTAGCTTTAGAATCACAGCAAGAAGCGTGGAGACGTGGAGGGTGATGATATTTTCTTCTTCGAAACAAACCCTATATGGAAAAGTGGATACAAATCATTGTTTTGCTCTTTTTTTTAATAAACTACCGTTTCCAGATGGGCCATTCTTTTGAAGTACTGAAGCCAGTATTAATTTGCCATTTAACCAATACACTAGATTTCAACTAAACTGTAGCCAGAATTTTTTTCTTTCTCAAAATGAATTGGGACAAAAAGTGTAAGAGAGGGAATTTAGTCGGTATTAGTGCAAACGACAGACTTATTTAGTATGAATACCTTACTTAATTCCATTTGTATTTTTCTTTTTCTTTCAGGTGGCCTTACTAGTTCATTAAGGAATCTACATTTTTCATATCGTTGTAAAATTTTTGCAACCTAAAGTTCTCCAAAGGAGACAGCTTCTCACATACACACAGGGAGAGAGAGAGAAAAAGAAGAAAAAACATTTTATTACAGACGGAATTCGAGTGCGGAAGAGGACTAGAGAAAATACAAATTATTACAACTTTCTTGGGCCTTATTAAACTTGATGTAAAATAAAAAGTGCTTCCATCCACTTCTCGTCCATCCATCCAAGAAGAGAGGACCTCACATCGACAAAGTAGAAAAGACTTTACTTGTTTAGTAGGAGCTATTACATAGGAGGAACAAAAGGGGAAAAAGAATCGGTAAATTGCTTAATTTTCTACTAATTAAAAATTGTATGCTTCTACAACAAGAACAACAACCTGATTCCATTATTTTTAGGCTTTAAATGAAATGGTATTAACCATTCTCGTTGTTAATGACTCGGAGCAGTCATTACAACAAACTGCTGATTAAAATTACTTTTTTTTCTTTTTTTCAACGATAACGTAACAATGCCTTAGTATATATTAGTTCTTGAACAGCTCTGCGAAGAAACTTTAGAAAAAAATGTGCTATTTGTATTGGTTGGTGTGATAGAAGAAATTTGAACGAGTTGGTTTTCCTTGCCACACACACGGACCCTAGCAAAAAGGAATATTCTACTGTATTAAGGCACCAAGTTAAGAAATATAAGCATCCTTGAGGGCTTTTTTTAGTCTACTTGGTGTATTTGTTCTCTAACTTTTAAAAGATGCCGTGTTGTTGTTATGCATTGAAATGTAATATACTTAACATACGTACTTACTACTTGTAATAACACAATGGTTCAACGCAGAGACAGTCAAAACCAAACGGGAGATGCAAAGGCAGAAAGAGAAGTTAAGTGCTTACTACTGCGAGACTACTTCCCTGCAATTCCATTCTTGTCCCAAGTAATATGCTATACCAATTCCATACCATACCACCGTAGTCAATTCTTTCAAAAGATTTTTTTATATTTTTTTTACTCCTGTGCACATTATTCGGTAAGTTGTGCTGTTGTGCTCTCAACAATAAACGTAAAAAATAATTGGATTTGAGATTGGAAGGCAAAATTAAGTTGTGATGCGTGACAAATGATGTTTAGTAAACGAGGAGCCCGACGACCGTTCTACTACTGTTCTTAGCTTGTCGTGTTTGTAATAAGGCTAATAATGCTTCTTGGAAATATTGGTCTATGTACACGTAGCACACGCTTTACACTGCAAAATGGAGAAAAAATTGAATTTACAGCGTTATTGCTGAGGTGGTGCTTGCTTGACTAGAAATTTTATCAAATTGTTCTTGTGAAGTAAAAAAATTGAAATGTTTTGCATACTGAAAAAAAAAACGTTTTCAAAGATTTTTACCTCGAAATAAAGGCCGTTTGTCCAGATGTCGTAGAAGATTCATTTTTGAAATGATGAATATGATGATTATTGATGAATTTCCTTCGTGTACAAGTGGAATTTATGTATCGGGAAGATTGATGTAGCTTGACAATATATCATTATGAGCTGGCGTGTGGTAATGGTATTCATGGGTTGGATAGCTGGGATATTTTATCTCTACACGATTTCCTCAATGCATTCCTAGTAATGATCAATTGACGTTTTTAAAGATCCAACAGTTTTTAATAGACATCCTTCAACTAGCTACATACTCCTAAGACCTAAGACTAGACAGTGCATATAGTGTGCTGACCATGACTCAAGCTCAAGACTGATTTGCTCATCTAGAAAGTACTGTCAACTGTCACAGACTTAATATTCAATATATTTAGGTATGTATATAAATGTATCAATGAGTTACTCTGTGTATTGCGAAATTTGCCTGCTCACTGCCAATCTACTTTTTCTAGCAATTCAGTCAGTAATTGGAAAGACTACATGGTAAAAAAGCAACACAATGATTACTGGTATTTATTTATTACTTTCATAAAAAAAATACATTTCTCCAAATCTAATAAACATTTGAATCTTGAAAAATTGTTCAAGAGCATACCTGTCGCATATTAAGGAAGAGCACACACGGCGTTCTTTCTTTTCTCATCTTTCCACCACGAACCATCATCACCACTACCGCTACCATTACAACCACGGGAAAAAGCTACAGAGACCTGTCTTCCCTTCTTCCCTCACCATTATTACTGCATGTGGTGTGTACTCCTGTGTTTTAACTAGGAACATCACATAACAACAATGGAGATTCGTACACACAATATGGTGTAGGGCTGCTTAGTGGTATCCTCATTTTCCTATGTACCCCCTACAACAGTATTGAGAATGTGAGCACCATTTCATGTGCACATGTTGTATTCCTCCCTTTGCCGAGAAGGAGCATAGCATTGCCTGACAGACCTGCTAGCTTTGCCCGTCGTGGAAAGAGAGAGGTGTCGAAATAGATGTGGAGTTGGACCACTTCAACATTGGCCCAAGACTCCAGTCTGCAAGGGGGTCTCAGTCGTGGAGCATCTCTCTTGTTACAGCTCTCTAAAAAAAAGTATTTTGGTCTACGTGCCATTTGTCTGTCTACTTGCAAAGCTACGGGGAAAAACGTCCTGTATCTGAATACACACGTGATTTCATGAACACACCAGCACAGCAGTTGCAACCGAGGAGAAAACATCATTGCACACATACCATACGTACGCACGTATGTATAAAAATTTATATTTTTTTGGTCAATGCCTTGACTGCTTAAGGAAAGTTTAACCTTTCGAGGAGGATTTGTCGTATAAACAACATCATCATCACAATAAGACGATTTACAACCTTATTTTTTTGGTTCAAAGAATCAAAGAAAATTCCGAGAATACGCATTGGCTCTATTGCGTAATAAAATATATAAGGAAGGACACAGACAAAGGAACAAATTGAATTTATTGTGAATTGTTTTTTTGTGGGAAACTGATTGCCCTTGTAATATATATTTTGTTATATTGTGACTATTGCCTGAAAATATCAGTGGCATAATATTTGTGACAGCAGCTGGCTCATTGCATTGCACCACAGAAGAACACACAGTTGCTAAGTCTTTTTCCCAGAAAAAAATTGTTTTGTTATTGACAGTGGAATGATAAAAGAGGGATTGTTTAATTATTAGCCTTAACTTTGTGTTGTATTCAATGTAAAAAAAACGTTTATGAGGAATCTGTGTGTAGCTGACGTTTATACATCATTAGACTTGTATTGAGAGGGGAAAAACTTGGCACAAGTACATAAATGCCAGAAACACTCCTCGTGAGAAAGAAAGTTTACGCATGTTATATTTTTTTTGAATGCAAAAAAAACATTGATGGTAATGTTATATAAACACATGAGCAACAAAACGTGAAAAGAAGAATAAGAGGAAAAGGAGAAAAGAGGGGAAAAAAGAAGGAAGGCAATAGTACACAAAGTAAGAATTTTTTTGGACAACTTGTTCAGCTGCTAAAAAGCTCACTGATTGAGTAGTATACATACACACACTGAGGATTTTTTTATGTATACAAACTTTACTTTTTGCACAAACTTGTCGGAATATTTTCATGTGGTAAAAACAGATATTATTGTTGAACAGAGTGAGTGATACCTGTTTTCCTTCAACAGGAGGGAAAAAAGTCTTTGAATGCAATAAAAGCCGAAGAAAGTTTCTCGAACTCACGTAGACAAGCACATATATGTGTATTTTTGTCAAAGCGTGCTAGAAATATAGACAAGTTGCAACAGTCTTCTTTGGGATATATTCATTTTTTCCTGAATTGAGAAAAGTGACGGACAGACTAGCTTCCAGAGTCAGAAAGACGAAGGCACTTTGCTGTAACGGAGGAGTAACAATCTGAATAAGCATATGCTTCACTTGCTATACGAATACATGTACTTTTAAACGTGTGTCAGCCACCACATAGTCGTTCCAAACTAGGGAAGAAATCTACCTAAATATATTTTATTGGGAGGAAACTATCCATTCTGACACATTGCTGACAGGATTACATATTATAGGGAAGAAGGAGAGCCGAGAAAAGTACATCTTATAAAGAGAAGGAAGTACTTCAACTGCCACCACTACAACAACAAAACTACTACCGGGAAGGGAGCCGAGGATTGAGCAACTTAGAGAAGTCATGTTTTATGTATGTGGTCACTAATGCGTTTCTTTCTAAATCTCGTTGATATTCACTAGCTGATTTGATGAAATCCGATAAAAGTTATGGACTTTGGTTTAGCAGAGAGAGAAAAAAGAGTTTATAGTTCCTCTTTCACCTCGTTTCTGCTACCTCACGTACCATTATTCCTCTGTACTTTTTCCCTCTTGCTTATTTTACTCTGCTTACCCCTTCACTCACTCTCTCTCTCGTAGCTGCATATACATAGCCAGTCGTTCTTCTTCCTTTTTATTCTTGCCCCGTAAATTTTCAAACATGGGAATGGGATAATATACATTTTATCTTTGTTCCTGGATTTTATACGAGGACGGTGAACAATAGTCGAATTATGTACATTATCAGCATTAGCAGCAGGTTGCAGGGCACTACGTAAAAAAATATAGAAGATAAAGATAAAGTTTAAGCATGGGAAAATACGTCATGTTTATCAGGTCACACAATATAATACATTCGACATATTATGTATTCACACTGTTCGATGTATAAAAAAACAAGAGCGCATATAGTTTTGTTGGTATTTTTTATATTTTATCATGGACAGTCTTTCTTTGACTGTGAATGAGCAATATGAGCATATAGAGTACAACTCACCGTTCCACCTACGTGGGGGATGAGGGTTATTTTTTTAGGTAACTGTGAAGCGACATGCTATAGGTCATCATGTTCCACTATTTTCACAATAGTTTTGTGATTGAGCTGTGAACATTGTGTACAATATTCCAAATGTGTACTCATATGTAAATATGGTGGAAAAGGGATTTTCTGCAGGGAGAGGAAGAATCTGCATATATTTTCTAACATAAACACATAGCCAAGTTGATTTAAGTTTAGTGTGACCATGCATTATGTGTGAATGGCATTATGGCATGATGATGATTATTGTCCAATTCCTATTCTCTTGAACACATCCACCCATGATGATGATTTCCGCTCACAAGTCGTATTTTTCCTTTTCGCTGACCCTCTATTTTGATTTGCAGATGGGATATCTGACTGAAATACTAGAAATGCTTTGAATTTAGATTTTGCATGTTTGCATATCAATGAGGTGCCCATAGTTCAGCTGAAGCTGGACAGGAATAAAGCAGACATTATCTTGCTGGTGACGTACTGTGTACACTGGAATGATTATGGAGAGTACAGTAACGGGCTAGAGCGTTACCAAGAGTTTTTTTCTTCTGTTTAACACTCAAACAACGAGGACAAGGGATGTTGTAGAAAGACTGAAACAAAATGTATGCAGAATGTTTCTTTTTAAAACTTTTTCTGCTCCTCATTCCCCTCCTGTAGAGATGTTTTTATGCTTGGTCGAACAGAGGAAAAGTAAAATGTATAATAATAATCATCATCGACATTAGAGAGGACACAAAAACCGACACACAATGACAATGTGGTGATGGTTTAGAATGTCCATTGGTGCAAGGGCGGAATCCAGCAAAGCCTTTGCAGAATCTCAAGTGTTTCTCCGTTACGAAACGTACCTCATATAAACGTATACTTTTTCTTTGTAGAGTTCATTTATTTACCCATCGTTAACTACATCGTTGGTCATTCATCTCATGATTTGATCATGTCGTTAGGGATTTTCTTTTCCTTGTTTTCTCTCTCCAAAATGGTCAGAATATATTTTCATGTTTGCCCTCATTTGCCCTTAGCTGAAGATAATGTAACGGGGAGGATTTCGCTTGCGTGCTACGTCCAAGGGAGCAAGAGACTGGTTTCATGTGAGGTGGATGGAAAGTCTCATCTTGCCCCTTCGTAGCATGTCTTGAAGGTTTGCAAGGCATACCTTGACTCTCTCCAACTTTGCATTTCTCTTCTCTTGCACGGCATTGTTTGTCTTCATAAAGAGCATTGTCAATACGAAGAAAACTTTTTACTTGCAAGTCAAGATATAACATTGCTTATTAGGACAAAAATAATTCTAGTAGAATAAGACTTTGAAGGATTGTCCATTTTTTGCAACTTCCTCCCAAGACTCGTGTGAAGGATGTGTTCACGAAGAAAATGTTAAAAATTCGCCCTGAAAGTAGAACTCTGGTCCATCTGTTTCAAAAACTGTTTTGAGCTCACACACTCACGATAGTTACCTCAATGATGACAGTGGTAGTGAGTAATAAGTCAACCTTTATCTAGGTCACAGCAGAAAATATAAACGTTGGCTAAATTTGCACCTGTTTCCTGAGCGAATGAGAACTTGCGTAGAGACGAACAAAACACTGTTCATTCAGCTTCATTGTGTTTGTAACATCCATAACTGGTGCTGTATTGTATTAGTAACGCATCATCAGTATTAGCGGCGTAGTAGATCATTAAAAGCATGAAGAACCGATGTGAGCCTGATATGCTACGCAAAAAGCATGAATACATGTTATATATATAGTGAAGACAGGGTTGACTAGCCAAAGCTGTCTTCAAGTTAAGTTTTCCTATCTTCTTTTTTTCTGCAAGTTGGCAGTTTTTTGATGCGTACTAAAGCAGAGTGAGTGGAAAAGTGTAACAAAATATAATACCTATCTGTGTGCAATAATAGCACCGTCATGTTTGGATGATCGTAAAGCCTCTTCCGCTATATATAACATTGCCCCAAAACTCCGTTGTAGATCAGATAGCGTTATACCCTGTATAACTATATATCTTCACAAAAGTGGGGTTGGCTGACTAATAAAGTGAAACTGTGAGTATTCTAATTTTACAAAAGTTTTTTTTGTCGCTCTCTTATTAAATGAGTGTATATCGCATACCGATCAAGTTTATAATAACGAAAGTACAAAAAAAGTAAAATTACAAAATAGTAGACCGCATAACGCTCTCATTTGATTCACATGCGGACTTTGAGAAAAAGTGAAAGCTGTCACGTAATAATGAACAGCATAATATTGGATTACTAGCTATTGTAAATAATAATACAACCACATGTATTCCCCTATTTAAAAAGTCTGATAAGAGTTGTTGATACCGTTTTTATTTATTGTGTATGACCATAATTGCATCACAGTTAAAACAGTAGAGTCCAGCCGGAATAAGTTCCTTTGGGAATGAAACTTCAATTTGTTAGTTTTCCACTAACCCCAGTTCACAAACACTTTGTCGTTGTATAGCGCACAAGTTAAAAAGAACAAAACTACCCCATGCCATCCTAGTATATACTACGTTGTGTGCAATATATTATGCTCAAGACAAACAAAGCTGGTACTACTGTGGTGTGAAAAAAAGCCACAGGAATTCCGACAAGGAATACCAACCTGTTACAGTTAGTGTAACCGCAAAAGAGGGATTGCATTTCGGGAAGTGTGTACATAAAAAGTCGTCGTAATAAATAGCCCCACAATATACAATAGTCCTAGGCAAAGATGCATGTTTTCTCGAGCTTTTATGGCAGTATGGAAAAATATGGAAGTGTATAAGGAAGTTTTGTTGTGGTGCAAGGAAAACATGCAAGTTGCATGCAGCTGTTGTTAAAAATGATGGATCTCCCACTTTTTGACCATATATATAACGACAAGGATTGTAAAGCAATTGTAAATGTCTTGATGATGCACTGCACGCTTACTCTTTAAAAAGCTCGAATAAGTTTCAGTTAATCCTGTTCAGAGTGACGTGATTAAGTACAAGTTCCAGATTCCTTGAGCTAGGCAAGCAAAAGCAATCCAACTTAGAGGAACTTGAGGAGTTGTAGAGAAGTAGTAGCACGAGGAGTAACAAGTTACAAGGGGAATAAATCCATGACATATGCATATGTGGTTGGTATGAATTTATGTTTTTGAATACAGTAGTATTTAAATAGAGTCGAAGGCGAGAAGCTCTGTGTTGCAACAACCAACTCGAGATATCTCTCCTTATCGCTTGTTTCGTTTCATTCTACTCCAGTCCAACTTGAGAGTATAGGTTGAAAAAGGCCCTACTGAAGTGGAGAGTTTTTTTCGTGGGCAATAAGGAGCAACAGTGTTTTGGCATTAGACACGGGGCATGTGGTGTTATCCTTTGCCGTTTCTCTTATTTTTCTCTTCTCTCTGCCCAGACTTGCTTCAAATCGTTGCAACTGATTTTTATCTTGATACATAGCCAACCACATGATTATATGCATAATAGAGCTCATTTAGCATCTCATTATCTTAATATATTTATGTGTATCTAGTGAGTAGTCTTACTCTATGTAGTTTCTACGATGAAACATGTCTTGCTCCCAGATCCTGGTTTCAATCTGGCCTAAAGGGTACTTCTACTGTAGCCTCATGCCAAGACAAAAACTTGGAGTAGACATTAAAGAATGAAGTAATGAATTCTTGGTGCTCGTCTTGATTTGATAGTCAAATCTATCTTCTGGAATATCTATCAAGTTCGATTGCTGACATGTGCCCAACTTCAAGCCAACCTTTTCGGCTATTCCATTTCATCAGTTGAACTGGCATCAGTTTGTCTGACTGTTGTACAGTGTGCTACAGACAATTTGTGATTTCTTGCCAAGTCAGCATGACCAGTTTATCAAATGAGAAAATGTAGTCGTGAAACTTTATTGAAACATTTTACAGGGTGGGATCTGTGATCTGATAGCTGTGAAATTGTTGATGTAAATTATGCATAATTTTAGCATGGAGAAAAATGTATCTTGCTATGCCTATGCGATGCTAGTTTTGAAATTGTTTAAATGATATATAAGACCAGAAAATTTCAAAGAAACAAATATTCCAAAGTAGCCATTTACGAAGAATTAAAACTTACCATCAACTTGCACGAATGTACATATTTATAGGGAAGGGTGGGGGTTGATTTTGAGCTTTGGTGAAATTACTACTTGTATTAGATGCAACTCCGGAAAACCAACCATGACCCTATCAATACATCTCCTGAAATGGAGGAAAGAAGGATTGTCGCTCATTAACATCAAAATAACACAATTTCTAAACCAGGACCAATGTTCTACTCTACTATTCCCCTTTCTACGTGTAAGATTTTTTTAATTCTTCGCAACTGGCACACCTGGCTCTAGCTGTTGTCAAATAAATAATGTGGTAATCAGAATAGAGAGAAAACAAAAGGAAATGCTTTCCAGGTGTGGATTTAAACGCATATTTAGCAATAAATAATAAATAATAAGCTTTAAAAACCGTATTCACTCCCCATGATGAAAAAGCCGTCATAATTTTACTGTGTTATGGCAGGGTTATAGGAAATATCATATAATAATAAATACGCTCACACAAAATGATGTTGTAAAATTTCGTTTCAACTGCTGACGGGTAAAATATGAATTACATGTGGGCATTTCTATGTTGAAGGATTTTAATGACCCGAATGTTACGCTTGCTAAGCTTCTGTTGTACTCCCCGCCGAATGAAATTTTAAACATTCCTCATGAATTTGTAGGCAACTTGTCGAGTCGACAATCGATGTTAGCAGTAGAACATTTTAGTCAAGAAAATTACAGCCGGGAAAAGCGAGCCGTCTTGTATAAATATTTTCATCTGAATTCTTAAATATACCCGTGCCCATCAACAACTTCACTTTAAATGAGGGTATTTAATCTGCTTGTAGAATGTGATTTGCATAAGACAGGCATACAAATGTGGACAAGAAATGTACATGATTTTACAAATACTCTATTTGCATTGGTTTTGCACTTTTTTAAGACTCTAAGGCGGTCTTTATGTTGTAACTGATTTAGAATTTTTATTAGTTTTCTCTCTTTCGATAACGATATGCGTTTTTACTTAGCACAATTGCGGCTTGCTCTTGGACTCTACTTTTGTAGAGATGCAATGCACACACTACTTATTTTTAACTGCCTCTAAGTTAATGACCGTAGAAAACGAAGGATAATCATTTTTTCAGAGTTTACTAAACACATTGGCATGATTTTCATTCATGAAAATGTTTTTCAAAGGTTTGCCGGCGCACCTCCTTTTGTACCCATTTGAATGATTATCAATAGTTAAAGTAGACTTATGAAGTGTGGATGGATTAGTTAGTTCCTTGTTTTTAGTGGTTTCTAATTTCACACTTTTTTAAACATGCTCACATCAGCCATGAATATACTGCAAAAGACAAACTGTAATAATTGAATTTACGTTGAGAACATATCGACACATTCACCTACTGAAGAAGGCATATAGAGAGGGATAAGGTTGTTGGTTATAAATTATCGTAGGCATTTTGGTTTACTGCTTGGTTTTTATGCTTTATTACTTGCGTGTACCGCGACACAACCAAGTTTTCATCTTTCATCGGGCTCATTCTACGGTTAAAAAAAAGAGGAGCGTTACGCTTGATGAATGAATGAGGTGAGTGGTTGGTGACGGTGACACAAATGAGCAAAATGAATGTTGTCTCTACTCTTCATCATGGAAAAGAAGGATAAAAGGGAGAAATGTTATGGGAAAGGTTAGCCAAGGTATATCAATGTTTCTTTCCTGTGGAACGTGCCTAGAGTGATATTTTTCAACTGAAAAAAAGTTATTACCATTTCTCTTTTTTCCCTTTTTCCTCCTTTGCTTTCATTGTATAAAAGGCTCGTTTATTATTGCTTTTTTTCTTGAGAGTCGGCTAAAATGAGAAAAATTCTAATGTAACGCTGTGCATAAGAAAGAGGTGGAGAGAAAGGAGAAGAAAAAAAATAGATGAAGGGAAAGGAGAGGTTTGATCACACGCACTCACCCACAAACACACACATAGAGGCAAGTGCAAGTTCAGGAAAAAGAAAACTCTTCTTTTCGTTGTATACAGCTTTGTAGTTGAAATGCAAAAGTATAAGCTGTGGAACATGCATAGAAGACAGCTT
Source organism: Sinodicranocentrus sp. ZH6 (assembly GCA_027743935.1). Taxonomy (NCBI): domain Eukaryota; kingdom Metazoa; phylum Arthropoda; class Collembola; order Entomobryomorpha; family Entomobryidae; genus Sinodicranocentrus; species Sinodicranocentrus sp. ZH6. Next base: position 1,845 of record JAHZNA010004517.1, on the reverse strand, counting down.
CTCCACTTTTGTGTTAAACAGGGGGACATACGAAAATTGGTGAGGGATGCGTTTCTCATGTAAGTGGTGGATGAAGGGATGGGGTTCCATGGTGGGAAAGAAGCACCACCACCACTGGTATTGATATTGGTAGCAGTAATAATGCTTACTTAGGAGCTCTAGTTTTCTTGTCTGGCTAAACCTGGAGTAAAATCGATCTTTTGTATTGCGAAAGCTTAAAAAGAAGAAAAAGAGAAGATAGATGGAAAGAGAGAGAGAGAGAGAGAATTTCTTATGTAAATTGTTTCTAGAGAGAATCGATCGAATTTAAGGATGCTTTTTATTCGCTTTTTTCTCCGATTCCAAATACTTTACTTTCTCTCTTATGTATATGGATGTTGTTATATATTACTTTTTATTTGGATGACTAGATGGTAAAAATGGTGAATGAGTGAGTAAGTAAGCAAGTCTGGAAAGGAGAGAGGAAGAAGCAACTTGATATGATAAAAGAATATTGTAAATAGTAGACATGGTAGAAGGTTTCTTCATTGCTTTGCTTTTTTTCTGACTTGGCTTATTTATGTGAATAATATTACATTAAGTACACGGGGACGGATGTATTATGTGTATGCGTACCACCGGAGCTATGTATTGTTTGTAATGTATGCTAAGGAACGCATTCATTTAAGTCCTGCTTAACTTTCAGTTTTCCACTAGACTTGTTTCGCTTTTTTACGTCGATTCTTTCTTTTTCCTCTGTGCAAAAGTAGAAGAAAAAACTTCTCGAGTTGGTGTTATTATTGCTATTTCCGGCAAGCCAAATGTTATGCATTGTGGTTTAGTCAAAGAGCTGCTTTTACTGTGGTTTATATGATGTTCCAACACAAGGAGAATGCAGAGGATGCTGTTCCTTGTATAAAAGTATACAAGCTAATCGTGATTTATGATGCTGCTTTACTCAGCCTTAATGGGGACAAATGAGAATCATCCTTCTCTTCCGATGATATATGGAGAGTTGTAATAATTATTCCATTTCCAGTGTTCCTAGTACTTGTAGCGATGAATTGTTTATCTCCGCTGTAGTTGAAACAATTGGATTAATTAGTAAAAGTTAAGAGGTCGAAGGAAGGTGAGAAATTAATTCTCTACTGGCTCAATGAAAGTCTTCTTTTTTGCTTGTCGACTTCCAGGCTTTTAAAAAAAAATCTAGAAAGGAGAGAGAAAAGAAATGGATTTTATGTGTTGAAAAGTCAACAAAACTTAGCAAACATTAGAACAGTCTTTTTATAGATTTATGCTTGAACGGGATAGATATAAACTGATTGGACAATAATGGCTATAGCTTTCTACAAGATTTGTTGTCCTGTTGTCATTTTCATGTTAGGAGTTGGCCTTCTACATAATTAAATTCAAGGACGGGCGAAGGTTTATTTTGTAATTTTATCATAAAATTGTATTGTATAGAGTCAGCTCTATTTTAACTATAGAATTATTTCAAGTCAACTAAGAAAAATTAAACTTTTTTAAACTTGAAGTGATCACTTTGGGCATGCATATAATAAGGAATTCTCGTCTTATATATCTACTATTTTGTCGATTTTGTTCAACATTCTTGACAAGAAAAATTTACTTTACAAAATTATTTCAACTTCAAAGCTAGCTCATCGTATCGCTGTTGTTGTGCTCCCATTAAGAAAGAGGAGTATCAGAGTCCAGTGTAATTCAAAGTGAGCATCTCCTCTGCCAAATGAAGGAGAGATTCATGGTAAGATCGTTATTGTTACTAATACTTGTTCAGTTTCTGCTGCTTCTGATGATGATGATGATGAAACTGCTGATGATGGCTGGTTGTAAAGGAAGAATGAA
>JAHZNA010004516.1:0-20079 GCA_027743935.1 Sinodicranocentrus sp. ZH6 | reverse complement strand
CTCCTATCTTACGACACCAGCACACATTGTATACAAGACAAAAACCATATTACAGCTTTGTGCGTATTTGGCGGTGTGATAATGCATTTCCTTCTAGTTGAACCGAATCCTATTGCAGCTTTTATTGTTTGTAAGTGAATAATAAAAGGCAACGCAAAATGCAACCTATAAAGAGAACACAGATATTAGCTGAAATACTAAAAACCACATCTTTTAAAAGAGCCGACCCAGGAAATTTACAAGAGAAATGCCATGGCTCATATATGAATGCTCTTAAAGTGTATAGCAATACCAGGCTCTTGCATAGTTACACCTTTTTATAACAAGCTCCTCCAAATGACATTTTTCTCCTCTCCTTGAGAAAAACACGAAGTGCGTCGAAATGCTTTCAGGAAATGTGTAACTTGTGTAGTTTGTTCATAACCCGAGGTTGTAATTCATCGAACCTAGAAACACCCGTCCTCCTTCCCGGTATTGTAGTCTTCTCAATTGTGTCTTGCGTCTTATTTACTGCCTCCCTACCAAAAAAACTCCTCTTGGACCATATTGCTCTCTTCCGCATAAAAAGGGAGGGAGTTTAGCGTTATCTTAGAATGGAATGAGACGGTTCTGCACCAAGCTTACTATTTAAATTCTTGCAGAGATATTCAGCTTTAAGGATGCAGCTCTCGTTTTGAGTCTTTGTGTCGAGGAGAATGGAAGGTTGAGCGTGAGAAGGGAAAGATTTTCTTGAGATTAAAAATAAAGCGAGTTGACTAAGAGCCAAAATGGAATAACAACAAGTAAAACAAACGGGAAAGCTATAAAATAAAAAGCGAGACTACTTTGGGGTGAACAAATTGCTAAAGAACGGAAAGGATTCCGATCGTAGAAAACCCATATAAAACTTACTTCCACGGTGCGTTTTTTTATGCTTGAGCAAAATGACATTGTGTGGTTCTTAAATGGAAACTTTTGCGAAAAGGCTCTCCAACACAATTGCATTTTTTTGAAGATTATTACCCACTGTAAAATGCTGTCAGCTTAAATATTAATCTGGAAAATGAGAAGGTATCAAATTAATCTGCATTCTGGCTCTGACTATATGAATTTAGGAGCGATAAAATCCTTCGCTTTTGTTACTTTTTTATGTCAACTTCATGAGCCATAAAACTTGGTGCATGTTGAAGTGCATGTGTGTATAACAGCATGTCAGCAAAGTACCAATATATTACGAGTTTCACGCACAATGTAAATAAACATGGGTTGCATTTGCATATCATTTAACAAATGACAATAGAGATTCATTCAGGACATACGTGGCGACAAAGTCCACTCTAAACTAGAGGGTTCTAGCAAGAATTAAAGATTTAAATGAGGAAGAAGAAAATTATGACCAAAATTGTCCTCTCCTCTCTTTCCAAGCGACGGTGAAAGGACCTCAACCGTTTTGTGCACCATATCACTTTTATCATACGTACTAAGGCTAACAGCATAATTCTGAAATGGTATGGTAATGGCAAGTGTAGCCTTTGTCTTTGATGAGTTTTGGCAAATGCAGTGTTGGAGAAGAAGGGAGTACAATACTGCAAAAAGGAAACGTTGGGAGGGAGAAAATTTGACGCATAAGTGCGATACAAGTGTAGAGTTCCTGCTTTATCACAGACTGCACCGCTGGGATAAAGAAATAATGATAGAGGATGCAGAATGATCTTCTCCATCTGATTCTACGCATGTAGAATCATCCTTTTGGTGTCGATGACTGCAGGATTGTAGCTAGAGAGAAATTTTCGCCAAGTTCCTGTACATTTCCTCCTGGATACGGTATAAGACCATAATGAGCATAACTTAATCCAATCCTGTGGCTTTCTCGACGTACTCTGAGAGTATACCTAGTTTCGTTGAAAATGAAGCACGAACAATGTGTAGTAGAGAAAAGGAGTGGGAAACGAGTACAAGCCGTATGGTTTGATTAGATACTTTCTATTCTTGCGATGTTGGATCCACGAGAGAGAAATTGGAGTAAAGGCTCCGTGTAATTAAAGCCTTTAATTAACACATGAGCGTCTAAAGCTTTCATCAGTATTTTGCCTGAGTTCACTCACGCCCACACATGTGAACATAACAACATGGATGAAAGTCTAAGTAAATATTTTTAGATTAGATTTCGATACAAGGATACTCTTCGATGGCGAATTAGTTCAAACACGTATACCTATTTGACCTGATTGAACTGGATTTCGGAATTATTACGTTGTTTCTAATTTAATATATACGTGTAGCACTTTCGATACCGACTAATACCATTTATCCTATCTGCCGACTAACTCATTATAAATTGTTAATGACTTTTTGTATCGGCGTATGATTGTGAAAGTTTGTCAGTTTATGTTTTCAAATGAAACCTGTACCGCTAATTTTCCATTTCTGTCGGTTTAAGATCAAATTATATTTACATCTCTCTTTTATTTTCATACACCCTGAAAATGAAGATTTTATACATGCATAAAATCGTGTAATAGTCCTTTTTTGTACAGATGTCTGTACTCCCGATAGAAACTGTGTGTTAACATGGTTGAAGGATACATACAAGAGCTACGTCGACAAGACACTATCCGTTCCCTTTCTAACAGCAAAGTTTTTTTACCTGTTTAGCCCACAGGTGAAACATTCTTGACTTAACTCAATGTACTGGAATGAAATTGAATGAGCATCTTGGGACTCACTCAGTTTGTAGACGCATCATTCTGATGGGGTGGAAGGGATACAGTAGATATGCTACAATGTAAAGTATTACTTTTTCTAGTCTGGTGACTTTTTAGCAGGCTTAGATGTGAAGGAAGTTGTACACTGCGAAAATGTACATTTTGTTGTCTTCACTGAACAACTTTGATTTGTTTGACATTTGCCTAAGGAATCTTTATCAAACTCAAGGAAGTACGCAAAGGAAACTTTAAATAGGAGTATGTCTATCGTTAAACTTTAGTAGCACAAGCAGATTACCTCTACTAGTGTCAATGTGTGTGTGACAGGAGAAAAAGGATTGTACAGGAAATTGGAGAAAAGCTCGAGAGCTTGTTTGCCTATATATTCTTGGAAATTCGAGAAGTTGTTGAAGAGGATCTTGTCGAGCTAAATCATTCTCTTGCTGTCATCCTCCTTTTCACCTGACAAGAAAGAAAGACGGATAGAAGGAAAGTAGGGCAATATGAGAATAGCGAAAAGGCAAGACGGCAAGAGGAATTATTAAGAGAGTGAATTAAGCCTACATGCATGCATATTTTCTAGATCAATATAATGCGCAATACAGCGTATTCAAGTATTTAAATGCTATAGCAGTTTCTTGCGAAGTCTGATTACTAATTTATGTGGTGTTTTATTTTAAGCTGGAGAAAATGAACTTATCTTCCAGTCGCTCATTCGCACATCAATATATTACAGCAGCCTTAGCTCGTCCGCTTTTTGTAGCGTACATGGTCCTAACGAATTTATGCAGATAAATGATGACTGTGGAGTAGCATGCTGTATTTCAGAATTCTTGTCACAGTCACTCCTTTCTTCCATAACTGTCAACCACTCACCTCTACTATACATTTGAGGTGGAAACCCTGAGGGCAATTAAGAGCATCTTAATGAAGAGGCAAGGTTGTCTCATTATTCGAATTTAAAATTCTTGCTCGCTACAACTCTCCTCGCAGTTAGCACAGTCTGCATACTTAATTATACAAGTATACTCTTCAATATCAAAGTTATATAGACAGGTACATAACTGTTGAGGTATTGGATGTTATATGACTATATGTACACAATTTGAGATGACAGAATCTACTAGTATAGCGATTCCAAGGATTTTTAGGCAAAATCTCAAATGGATTCAAATGCTTACTTGAATACATTTACTCATTTGTTCAAGGAAACGAAACTGGCATTTCAAATAAAATGGGAATGATGGAATCTGCTTAGGAAATTAATCCGACTTAATTTTCTCTCCTCTCCTCCAGTTTGGTTTGTTCGTTGGCTTAGCACATGTACAACTTCAGACGTAATGCCTTTCTTAGACAGGTCGATGAAACTTGGCTCCAATGGTTTTGAATATGCATGCATGCAGAGCCTTTGTCGTAAATGAAAATGCAGTGGATCGGATTGATGAAGTCATGGAATTATGCAGATTCTTTGAGCTTACTTTCTATTTTCAAGGCTCAGATAACAACAGCTGCAACTTATCACAATCGTAGGTGACTCTTTACACAGTATTGGGTTGAGCAGTTGGAGATGGAGTACCTTTCTAAGAATAAATTTCGAGGTGTGTTATTAACGCTTTACAAATTTGACATTTCATTATACACCAATATATATTATACAAGTTCATATTTCCCGTTAGAGTAGCTTTGTCTTTTCTTCTTACATGAAACGATGCTCGAAAACCTATACGTTTGTGTAATAAATTAAATGACATAATAACAATAACGGCGGTTAAGAATACATACATACACTTTTTAAGTTTTCACAAAACTTGCATGCTTATGCCTAAAATAGACTATGTGAATCATATGCATTCAACCTGACAATCAAGCAAACTCTTAAGATTATAGTTTCCTCTGTCTTCCAAACTTTCCCTTTTTTCCTAACATCCAAAACCTATCGAAACGCGGATTCCTCGGGGATTACAAACTTAATGTCAAATGTAGCACCGAAAACACATGCTTCCATATTAGTAAGAATGAGAAAAAACAGACTGGAATAATGTATCAATCTTCTTTTCTCGCTTTTTACCTCTCACGACAATTTTAACATCTCTCTCTCCCTCTCTCCTTGCCTTCCACTGTTTTCTAGAATCTCCTGAGAAATCTCGTTGACTTTGCTTTTCCTCTTCTTGGCAATGCTGATGGTTGAAGCACGTCGTGTCATAAAGTGCCGATAATGTCAATCAATACACGAGCTGACGACGTTTTTATGGAGAAGAGAAAATCCCAAGAAGTACAAAAGAAAGGATGAAATAGAAAATAAGAAAAGAGTAGAGGGAAGTTGGACATACCAAAAACACTAGAAAATGTAATGTAACGGTTCCATCTAACTTACGACATTTCTTTTCCATTGCCAATATCCTCTTCCCCACCTTCATTCCCAATGCAATGTCTGCCATTTGAGCAGTTTTACGCACATATTGCATTATAATCAAATTCTTTAGCTTCCATAAACACCCATAAGACTTGTGTGCACTCCCTCAACACCAAACTTTCTTCAAAAACAATACACACGACTTGACTTGATCAGCTTTCAGTCTGAGAGGAGTACTCTAAAAAGAGACAAACTTTAATGGATAGAAGCATATAGAGGAAAAGATGCATGATTATATTCCCATAATCATATCATTTTCACCTTGTGAAGCCATTAAATAAAAGAAAACCATGTGGGCTTGAAGCTTTCAATGGGAACAGGCTGAGAAACGGTTTTCACAGGAAAAATTTCCACTGCACCACCATCATTTTCTCTTTTTCTTATGCTTATTTTCTGAAGCAAACCCTTCTGTCTTCCTTGATGTTCTTTCTTTCGTCACTGCAGTGGCAAGAGGACGGAGGGGAGGAAGCAAATCGAAAAGATATTCTTGGATAATAATCCTGAATGAAAATACCATAGTTTACCCGTCCCACACCCGTGTACACCCATATACTCATGTCTCTATATTTTAACTATTTTGTTCTTTTCCATGAATGTATTTTTGTCTACATATGTGCCTAATATAAGGAAATGATGACCGTGAATTTATTCCCTGTGTGGAGAGTCTCTCTCTCTCTCTCACTTTCAAACTCGGCACGACAAGAACTGCTTGGAAATGCAAAGAACCCATCTGGCAATATATTTATGTTTATGGAGTACATTGTTATTTTCACCCCTCGTCCATTTATTTCACTCCGACTCATGGGAACGCTCGGCGAGTCAGTGACGTGTGTTATTTCACAAAAATTGTACCTTTTTGTATACACCATGGGCTTAAGCACACATATTACTAGTCCCTTCCAATATGCAATGTGCAATGGTGTTTCAGTCCAGAGATGAAATAAATGATTGAAAGGTACACCGCTAATGATTTGAGAAGAGAGAGGGCGAGTTTTCTCACAAAAAGGAGCATTCATTTTCTGCCGCGATTATGAAAATGAAACAACACGAAGAAAACTAACAAGATGAAGGAGAGGGGGTGAAATTTTTCATTGTGAATGAAAGTAAGTGTATACGACCTGTTAAGAAAGTACAATGTTCGTGACAAAAGGCGAAGAAGAAAGAAAACCCACCGGTGGAAAATGTTGGACATGCTAGACTCCAATATTACACGGACTGTTGCATTATTGTTTACCTTACGCATAATACGACTACCTTGACTGCTCCCAGTACGGTAGTATGCGATATAAAAAAATCAACACAAATTATGAGGATGATGACGGGTAGAAGAAGGCTGGAACACATTACAAATGTATCAGACGGAGGAGGTGCCGGTTCAGAGTCGTCTCGTTTTTCTGACGTGCTTTCTCCAAGAAAAAGTTTCCTGATTTCTCCCCCACAAAATTATAATCATTACATTCTCTTCTCCACGCATCAGATACCAAAGGCAAAAACGAAATATAAATATATGTAAGGTTAAATGCAGGGAGAGGGCTAGCAGAAGAAAAAAATGCATGTATCGTATAAAGCGATTCACTCTCCGTAGGGCTTCTTTTTTCCTCTCTTTAGAATTGATCTTTTCGATTTGAGGTTGGTGGCACGCAATGCAATCTACTTGCAACTGCAGTGATGCACTTGGCTGCACAAAGAGCTAAACCAACCTTCCCAATTTTCATCGAAAATACCCACCTCCTCCGTGTGCTCCTTGGAGAAAAACTATTCCATGTATTTTAGAGGGAAATGGATGTTTTTTTATTTCATTAGTCGCGCTCCAGGCTGTACATTATCGATAAAGCAGCAACATTGTGAAAGAGGGAAAATCCACTGAAGTAAGTTGTGGTCTATGGCATTCTCTGAATGCACGTGAGACAGGGGTGCTTCCTCAAATAAAGTCTAAATTGGAAGCAAGAAGCAATAATAGTTTAGTTTCCGTGTGGTGTTTATCCTCATCGTTATTGTGGATGTCTACACAAGATAACCTTGTTTTCATATTATGGGGTTTTCTCTCTCTCTCTCTCCTCATGTTTGGATCACTCATGAATAGGACAGGATGGACAAGGGAGAGAAAATAAAATGAAAGCTGTGAAGGCAACTAAAAGTTCTAAATGAAACTTGGGGGTTATATCCTCGGAATATGTGTGTACTGCAGTGTTTATTCTCTGTTATCAACCTAAACTGGACAAAGTAATTGCCAGAGAGTTTCTCTCATTTTCATCACTCATGTTTTTTATTACTCTGCTGTGTTATGTTGCTTTCCCCACTCTCGGTGTTCACTCAATTTTGCTATTGGTGTGTGTATCCACCAGAGAGACAGCTTTTGTATTGAAGATACTCGAAAAGCAAACGCTGAATGGTTGATGGCATCATCATGCATCATCAGCAACGTTCAAAGACTCTTTTGATGTGGCTCTTCATCATTTTATGCGTTCGGAGATTCCCTGTGCGATCTTTTTTCTAGGATTTTCCGTCCTTTTTCTACCTCATCCTATTTTTGCATAAAAGCATCACTAGCAGATATCCCTACTCACATTGGAACAAACAAGGCGACGAATATTATTCATAGATTTTTTGTTTGGTTGTACAATTTAGAGGATTTTCCTACTCACAATACGCATAAATCCACGCATCCTTCCAAACCAACTATTTTCATCGTTTGAAACAGCCACACATGAAGAGTTAAACGGGAAAGGTTATACTTTGTGGTGTAGTTTTTCTTTCATGGTTAACCTCAGCCTGCTGCCTCAGCACTATATTTTTTTGCAATCTCAAAAGAATATTTTTTTGTTACTCTTGTCATGTTCCCTCCTTTGTTATGCAGTGCCCAGTCAAGTGTGAGTTTTTATGAAAAGAAACGACAAGACTGAATTACGGAGAAACTTGTATATTTTTTCCTTAAGAACCTTTACGGATGGCAGACACTTTGATATTTCCTTCTAGGAAAATCAAGTAGAAAGGGAGAGAGACACTCTATATGTCTATCCATTACACATGGAGACAAACATTTCATTGAGACGAGAACACACAAGAGCTTTCAAAGCAATCCTTTGTATCGATAAAAACAGTGATGCGAAGTAGGTATACAAAGTTCTCTTGTTCTCCAGTAAACAACGACAGTAATGACATGCTTTTTCCTACTTTCCATTCTTCAGATCGCATTAACATAAACTATCAAACAAATGGAGATTTTCTCCAAGAAATCTGTGTCTTTAGCTTGATTGCTTTCTAGGAAAATATGTTGGGCTGGCTAAATCTGAATGGAAATGGAGAACATGTGGAAAAAAAGCTTAAAAGGAATGGAGGCTTTGGTAGTTTTCAAGGGGAAAAGTTTGAGTTTTTTTTCTTTTAAATATCCTCCACCCACATTTTCCCTTTCACTCCATCTCATTTCAAGATTTCCCTTGACTTGGCTCTCTCTCTCTCTTGCAAAAGCAAGCTATTGTCTACTTCTTATGATGGTAGTGCTGTGGTGATGCTGACTACAGAGGAAATGTTTCAATTGGAGAGAAAAAGCTGTTAAAGCTATTGCACGTTCCTTTACAGGAAAATTTCTAGTTTGGCTGAAGACCAAATAATAGAGAAAATTGGTTGAAACAACAGAACGTAAAATGCTCTTTGGGTTTTACAGAGAAAAAGAGACAGTGAGAGGGGACAAGAGGGCTGAGAAGAGCCAAGCCACAAAAAAGAAAGTTTTCTCGGGAAGTGTTGTTTAATAAATGGATAGAGGCAATATTTCTTTGCAACTAGCTTCACTTAATGTTCATATTATGTAAGTGCGTAATATTCAACAAGAAAGTATAATGCCAACTTGACTAGACGTTCCAGGTGCCTAGGCTGTTGAAAAGTTGAGGGAAATAGGATGAAAAACCAATATCCCTCTTATTGAACAAGGAAAACTCTTGTATAAATGTGTATAAGCTGTACTGCCTTCATATCCTGGTAATGCCAGTCACCTTTTGAAAGTAAAAAGCAAGGGGAAACACCTTTGTTATTCTGACAGAAACCTTTGTACAAACATACTGGCACTTTACAAAAGATCTGTCTGAAGGAGAAAAAAATAAGGGAGATGCAGGAGAATGAATGTATGGTTGTGTGTGTGTGTGTGTGCATGTTATACCGAAGAAAGTCAGCTGCACTTACTATTGTTAGTGGAAATATATTTTTATTCTGGAGACTTAGAGCACGACACTGACTTGTACGTTGTAGACATAGACACGAATGGTTCTCTCCCTTTTGGCTTTTTAGTTCCTTTTTACCTCCATCCCCCTTCGAGTTTTCTCTTTGCCACCTTGAAAAGTAAATGTGTAGCTTTTTTACTTCCTTCTGACACACAAGTCAAGAGTCAGCGAAGAGCCTCTCGCTTTTACTCTTGCCAAAGGAATTTGAAGAGGAGGTGCGATCCGACTATTGGAAGTGCAGGGTTTGTCGTTTTGGTGCATTCCCCCTGAAAAACAAACAAATTTGTTATAAAAAAGGCTTATTTCTCATATTCTTGTTGGAAATGGAGGATTAGTGTGCAACAAGGAGAGAAAAACAGAGTCACATGAAGCAGTAATGTCCTACTGTCGCACTAGTTTTTCTAAAGGGATTTCAAAAACTTTTTTTCTTTTATTTTAGACGGTTTAAAAGTTAATGATACTGTTGCAATAGGATCTACGAAAAAAAGTACTGGACTTTTTTTAAAACGGGATTACTCTGTTTTTTATCGCTCGTAACTCACAATTGTTGTAAGGATATCAGTCAGAATTACATTATAGCACCCAAGTCTCGCTCCCTATGCAGTGATGTGAAAGAAAAAAACCTGTAGGAATTATTAGGCAATCCTTTTTATGCTCGAGTAGATTAGACAAGGCAATATTATGGGAAAAGTGCTTGTTCACAAATGTACCTCTTTTTTTCTATGAAATGATTACGCAGTTCACAGGTAACAATGTGCAAAAGGGTATGCACATGGATACATTCCCACTCGACCTCACAGAGGATTTGGAACTTTTCCTAATGTTAACAGAGCCATGTGAGAATAAGGACCTTTTCTTTTGTCCCTTTTATTCTGACTGCATGATCAAACAAAACGAGAAAAAGGGATCACACAGTCAGAGGATAATGTGGCAAACAAACGAGAAAAAAAGCCCAGGGTCTTTAGGAATGGGGAGAAAATCCGCATCCAAATACGTAATAATCATAATAATAGCCATGGCCCTTATTATAATGACTATGAGTGGGAAAAGAAGAAGGGGACCATGTGAGAAAAAATATCAACCTAGCGAATAAGTAGCAAAGGGAAGTGGAATGCATCACCATCACCTTCTTGGCAGGGAAAAGCGGCGTTTCAGTTGTTAAGCAAGTATTAAGGGAATAAAGGCATCTTTCAAAAAAGAAGACACATATATACCCACACGTAGCAAGGCTCGAATATTACTTCATCACAAGTAAAAGAGAAATTCAGTTTTTTTAAGAGATTGTTTCATGAGCGAAGTTGATGTAGATATGGGAATGTGTCTGTGTGTGTGTGTGTCTAGTAGATAGAACATACGTGCTACCTGACCTGCTAGACAGCACGGCATGGGATATGGGAAATCCGACGTTTACACTACCGCCTGTATGAGTGTTACTACAACAGCTTCTGGCAAAGACCCCGAAGTGTGCGGCCCAAACTTGAAGTAGTAGCAAGTTGTAAGGCACACAGCTAACACACCGACAACATCGGATCAGTCAAACTTGAAACGAGAGGAAAAAGTGGATACAGCATTCTTCTATTTAAGTGGGCTTCCCAGAACGAGCAACCTGCAAAAAAGCAGTAGCATCGGAGTCCTGTGGTGGTGGTTCAACTTGCTGGTTTTAAACGGAAAGAGAGAGAGAGCAGCTACCAAAATCGATGTTACTTTTAGGATGAGCTTCCACTTCAGCTTAGACGTTCACAGGGGAAAGACGGTGTGAGAGAGAGAGAGTGGCTCAAAAGTTGGAAAAGTTTTATGGCTAAATCTTTAACCGTGTATATTCTTCCCTTGATATTTTATTTTTTTGACTTGCTAGAGTGGAGCGGATTCTGGTTGTAAATAGTATGCGACATTTTATGTCTTCTACAAAAAGACTTTTCAGAGATTGTTTAATTTATCGTTTGTTATGTTACTGCAAATTAGTCTGAAAATCTGATAAAAATTTATTTGCTTTTCATATTGTGGATTTAAAAAGACAAGTTTATTACTGTGCACGATAAAGTAGCAAAGTTTACTTATGGATTTATACATTTACAGTTAGACGGTAATTAATTCTTGGTGTGTTCGTGTTCTGAAAAAAAAATCGCGTGATCTGTCATTTTCACACGTTCTCATGTTTTTGGATTGAATTGCCCCAAAAAAATCTTCTTCGTACTTTCAACTTTCTCGAATAAAAACAGTGCACTAGGTTAAAAAGTGCGAGATACATTGAGAGAGTGTGTTTACGTGTACAAAAACTACTCTACAGTTTATTCCCAATTATAGTGGAAGTCTCTCGACAAACTTATTAAAATTCACAGTTAAGCATCTGGATTGGATTTTGCTTTCTCGGTAAGTAGCTATTTCAACTTTATTGAAAACTTCCTCTAGCCGAAACAATCCCCTTTTCTAAAGTAGGCGTAATTATGGAACACATTGTCTCTCGAAAGATTATCCATTAGCTATATTAAGCTTTAATAGAAAAGTTGAGCAGGTAGTAAATACACAGAGTTGGTCAGCATATGCGATCCTATTAAAATATGCACGGATAAAGCCCCCATGTATCTCATATTATCTATTGATGGGGACGTGTACGAGTAGCGCCATTACTTTCTCAGAGTATGTCTGTGAGACGACGTGCCTAATTACAAAGTCCCATACAATTTGTCGATGACAGCTGACTCCCATACGCATCAAGCATCAGGAAAATTACATTACGTGCAGTTTCCTCCGGTATCATCCCGACGCGGAAAAGTTCCATCATCAAATTGCATCTAGACGTTGTAATTATGTATGCAAAGCACAAAAACATGCTCACAACAGCATCCTCTCCTCCAGCCTTACCTTTTTCTTGTATGAAACAACAACAAGCCTCCAGTCCATTACAAATAACAGGCTGGAAATTTATGACATGACGCGGTATAAATTTTACAAGTCTTGCAAACTCTGTGCAGACGTGTCTGGAAAACTTGAGGACATTGTAGAGCTGGAGCTATACCACACCAAAAAACGCAATGAATTCGAGTCTTGTATTGTTTCCTCGAGTAAAAGCGTGGCAGCGTACCAAATATGAGCAAAAATGTGTGAGGAGAAAATTCACATAAGCACTGGGAGTTTTCAACATTTTCCTCTCGTGACTTTCCTTTTCGCTAAATTTTTTTTACCTCACACAACTCTCATAGCCACTTTCTTAGAAAGAGGAAACAGAGAACCATTCTTTCTCCACATCCTTACAGAGAAAATAATATGAGACTTCCGCTTCTGCTGGTTATTTTAGGGAAAAAAACATGGCAAAACTCAAGCAGAATTTGTAAAAGCACCGACCAAGGAGAAGAGAAGGAGAGGGAGTGATAAAAATGAAAATGTAGCTTTTCCACCTTCTCTTCTTTTTTTTGCTTTGGCGTCTTAAGAGAGAAAAAATAGTTCTTTCTTTCTTCTACCTCTTTTCATAATGGAACGATGCAAAGGGAAAAGCATAACGCACATTTATACATTCATGAAAAACTACCTTTCTTCTCTTCCTCCACCTTCTCGGCCAAAGTGCATAAGAGAGAAGTAAGTGAATTTGCATATTTATAATGAGTTATGCCACAGGAGCAACACAAAGAAACAGCAACAGAGCAGAAATAAATATGAGAGAGGAGAGAAATGCAAAATGGGAAAATAAAAGTGCATGGCAAATGAGTTTCGTAAATAAATATGCATGCTCAATAAATTGTCCTTGTGACTCTCAACTAGTTTTTCTCTTTCGCCCTTGCCCGTCCATTAATCCGGAATGTGGCATTATGCAAATCCTATTTTCGTACTTTCTTTATTTTCTAAAAGATTATATTCCCTTTTGAATGGATATCATTACTCAGGATATGATGTATAGAGCTTGTTATCTCGAGTGCAACATCAAGTTCACTCCTAAGAGCCTCAGGGGCTGTTAACATTTTCTATTTTAGGAACTTTTCTTCGCTTCCTTTGCCGGCATAAATATAAAGGGAATATATGAGACGAGACGGGGGAGTGACTTTCTCTACTAGTTTGACATTTCAGCCTGTACAAGCTTTCCTCAACATGCGATACGGTTGATGTATTAAATAAAATGTAATAGGTTACTACATCGTCTTCACCTTTTCCCTTAAAAGACCGTCAATTAGCCACATTCCGGAAAGCCTTCTAGTCATATTCAACGTGTAAAGTTTCTCCTCCTTTGGCATTATTCCACTGTCAAATTTAAATCGACCGTATATTCTTCTCTTGATTTGAATAGCAAACATGTAAATATCTTAGTTCGCATGTTTTATGCCTGCCGTTTTTATTCTATTTGACGAAACGGAGTGCGTAGAGGAGTGGAAAGTTGTTTACCTGTCTAGCTAGTCCATTTAGTAGGACAATTTGTGTTCATCTGTCTCACCGGCATTGACACTGAATCCTGGCATATTATTTTGTTCGGAGAAACTAGCCATTAGCAGAAAAAATGATGTGGCACGCGAAGGAAATATAAGAGTAATATTTCCAAAAGGTTTTCTATCCGATAAAGTTCCATATGTGTTTTTTCCTTCAGAATATTCCCCACGTGAGGTTGGCAAGCAATACCAATAATTTTCTCGAGCTATTTTGCATCACAAAAGATCCTTGTGTTGTGTCGATATGCACAATGAAATATTATGTAGATTTTGTACAAGAGAAATAAAAAAGGAGGGAAATTCCTCTGCAATTTCCTATCTTCACAATATTCCAAATGAGAGCAGCAGGATATCTAAGGCAATTTGAGCTCTCTGGCTTGGCCCCATGTGGTCTCTAGTTTTGCGGTGAGTTTAGGTATACATGTAAGCCCACACTCACACAATCAAACTGAACGACTGCTTGAATGAATTTCGACAAGGAATTTCTTTTCTTCTGCTAATACAACAATCTCCTGAGCGGAGGGGATTTTTTGGTTGGAGTTCCCTTTACTTACATTTATTGATGAATCCAAATACAAAAAAGTAAAGGAGAGAGGCTATATTTCTTGGAAAGCCTAACAAAGAAAAGGAGAGAAAAGGGAGCCTGTTAATAATAACAGAATAAGCCGTCCTACCTACATCCGACTACTCGGCCCACTTGGTCATTTTATTTATTATAAAGAGGTGAACATTGAATTTCTAAACGGCCATTGTGCACGAAGTGTGTGAACTTTCATTAAAACTCGAATAAAAATTGTACGTTTTTTTAACGATACTCTCTCACATTTTCACCAGTAGAAAAGCTCTCCTTTCCAGCTACATGGCTAGAGCTCAAGCTTCAGTTTATTTTTTCTGCACTGAAGCAAAAAACATCGAGTGAGAAAAAGCACCAGAGGCATTTATTATTCTTTCAGTTTTTGGTATGGTAAAAAAAGTGCGGTTGGTTACGTACAGATACATGAGGCATAAAAATAGTGAAATGAATGATGGAATAAATAGCTAAAAAGCTCTCTGTCACGACGTCAAGCAGTCTATTTGGGCTGTTTTCTTGGAAAAAATAAAGAGAGGGGTTTTCTCTGGTGAAAAAGCAGAAGAAAATGAGATTGGCATGCAAATGTGTAATTGAATGATTTATGGATGCGTAAGAAGGAGCGAATGAAGAAAAACGTCGATCGCATGCATGTATGAATACCCCGCCGCACACCAAAGCCGAGCTTAATACCTGCTTCGGATCTTGCCTATTTGCTCGCTTGTCAATTTCCTTGCTGTTTTTCTGCACGACTCCCTTTTCTACCTTTTTACTCTATCCACAGGACTGCGTTTAATTTGGGGGTATACCTAAACGGGTAAAAATGTTTTCGGGAGCGTGTGTGTGTATTTCTCCATTTCTGTGGCTGTCAAGACCGCTCTTGTTTATTTGCTTTTTTGATGAGAAGAGACACACAGACACAAATACATACATTTTGGGCCCGCCTCTCTCTCTCTCCCAAAATATTCACCGTGCGTGGCCTTCAGCCTTTTTGTAATGAAATGATGGGGAGCAATAATTCACCAGAAAAGATCATTCATGAGGGGACTCATTATTACTCTCATTAGCATCAAAGTATCCATTTCATTCTTTTTTTGTTTGGGATGAGAATACTAAAGGAAAAATTTCCATTTCTCCTAAAATCCTCTTCAGTTTCACAAGCTCAATTTACAAACATCACAGAATGAATGCGTTATCCCACAGTGGCTTTTTGATGTGGTCTTTTGTTCATATTACTTTCCCATGCTCGAGTCTGCACGTGTCAGGCTCATTTATGTGCAAAATGCTCTCTCCTGAAAGAGCTCAACGTACCGTGAAAAGAGGAAGAAAAAATCATTTAACCGTATTGTCAACATTGGCAAATGCTCCGTTTCAGATGACCCATGACCTCGTGAATGACTATTGCCAAAGGGTGACTGGCTGCTGATGGCTTTTCCTAGTGTTTTTTTTAGATTGTGGAAAATATTACACTTTCATTACCTCATACCAGTCACTCGTCACATGACCACTGTTGTGCTAGGATATACAAACGGACACTGTTCAACGCACAAATAAAAAAAAATAGTCTTATACTCATAAAGCAATCAGGAAATGTAACACGTTCATATATTGTAAATACTCACCCTTTTTTCCACCACTAGAGTAACTTGAGCCTGGGATTGCGCATTGAGACGAAATGTACATTCAGCTGGAAACCACCTATGCGACCTGATTACATGGGAAAAATAAACAGAGAAAGGGAAAGATTTGCTTTTCTTGCTCGTCCGCCTGTAGCCTTATCTTTAGCGGAAAAAGTGTGCCCTTTCCCTGAAGGTGAAAAAGCAAACGTGGAAGAGGAAAACGACTCGGAATGAAATATTAATACAATGCTCGAGAATTTTTGTATTATTACCCTAGAGTGAGATACAAGACAAAGTTGTATATCCATGTGCATTTCTAATAGGAATAGCTAAGCTGGAAAGTTTGTAATATCGGTTATTAGAATGCATATTACATGGAATATGAGGTTTATACACAACACAAAAACCGTTCCATTTAAGTGTACGTGTTATCCACAGTATATATCTTTACGAGAATAGCCAGCGGTCCGCTTGCCCCTTTCTCTCATCTCAGCTTTCTTCCATAAAGATAAATAAATAGTACACTGGCTTTGAGTGTGGTTGCTTTAGAATAGCTTATTTGTAGCTCGCTTATTATTTCCCAGTGTTTGTCTTAACCGTAAACAACCGCCGGATTTCGTTTAGCTCATTCGTTTTCGTTATTATTGGCTTCCCTTTCACTGTTGGTTTTGTAATTTTGTTTTTGGTTTGGTGGAGTGGTGGAGTAGTGGTGGAAAAAAGGATGTGTTATGAAAGCGATTTTCTCCTTTTGTGTGGTGGCACGCTGTTGGATCTGCATTCATTCTGGACTGGTGTGTGTTCTGGTCGACTCCTGGAATTGAGAGCATTCGATCACCATCAGGCACAAAAAATTGTATACCGTAGAGAAGCCTTATACATGTCTCTTATGGTTTCTCCTCTCATATTGGTGTGAATATGAGTATGAAAAAATATCCTTTTGTTTCCGTCTGAATGAAAGTAATATGCGATATTACAACAATAACTGGGATTCAGCTTAGCAAACTCTTTTGGTGGTGAAGCAGATTTTATATTTTTTGTTGGGAAAAGATAGTTTATGACATGGAATAGTTTTTCCTATCAAAACAATATGTAGCGGGGTAAGTAGTGCTTGAGTACAGACATTCCATTCCTTGTGGTTGGACTTTTGCGAGAAAATAGTACTCCTGCTCAGGGCTATATTGGGTTTAGAATGTTGTAGCAAGTGTGGCTAATTCAGGGAGGGAAAATGTATTACATTAGAAATTCAGAAATAGTTAGTAAAAGCTGAGCTAAACCACCTGGAAGCAGGGTTTTGAAGGAATTTCTCTCTCCATGCTTTTAGTTTGAGAGGATAATAGCATTACACGCTCTATAACTTGTGCCCATATTCGCATCATTGTTGAAGATCTATAGCCACTGGCAGTGGCACCAACTGGTGATAACTACAATTGCTCTTCTACCTCCTCCCACTACAGCCATTTATGAAAAACGGGAAATGCCTGGGGAGCGTGTGTGGTTCAATTGTAACTCATTGAATCATGCACACCATATGATGTATAGAAGATGCTTACAATGAGGAAGAGAGTGAGAGTGCCTTGGAAAGTCAAAGGATTGCTATTTCCGCTTTTCTCTTTTTGTTGTAGTTAAAGCTGAAATGATGTCTATTTATTGCCCGCTTATTGCAAAACGTCACCAGTCATCAGACTCAACATTCCTTCGACCCGGTTTCCCTGATCCTTTACTTTCATCACTTTACTGCATTCTCTTTGCATTATGTGGAGTACATTGTAGACCTCCGTGAAATGCCTGACTTTGTTCGACTCAAATTGTGCACTCAGCGTTTACCCAGAGCGGGAAGAAATTAAAGCCCTTAAAGCACCAGAAGCTTTCATTGTGCTCATGAAATATTGTTTATTCAGCGGAAATGTCAAAATGAAAGTATCTCATCAGGAGCAGAGCAACTTTTCTAGCGTGCTGTTTTCTGATGATATGAGCGTGATCCTGTATTTTCCGCAGAGAGAGAGAAGGATGAATCCGTTATTTCCTTTTGTCTAAGGTTGCGTGATTCGATGAGAAACTAGATGGATTCGACATGATGAGTTTTCTGATGATGTTCACCACACACACTACATCATATAATGTTTATAAAGAGCAGAAGCCACACGGTGGAAATAGACTTGAACTCAGAAAGCCAAAACTGATGAATCCAATCTTCATCATTCTAATGCCATACAGCATAAATACAATCTACATAAAACCATATAGAAAGCAGCAAAATGGAAGGAAATTGATATGAAATAGCGTTTACCCAGATGAAATGTGAAGTTTGTGGGGAGGAAGAATGATATAGTGTGGTTTCTGGTATTCAATACAAACGCACAAGGTATACCTATTTATTACAAGAAACATATCTCACCGTGCAGCCTTTTATTCTACGACCATATAAAGGAATCTATACCATTCCGTGGTTAGCCTAACTCAAGCTGACATTCATCTGACAAACAAGCACAGGAAGGGAAAGCAAGCTGTTGCCCTTTCGGCAAAAGTTTAGTGCAGATGTTTGATTTGGCTATGTACAACCAATCTTCTCAACCAAAGACCTTAGCTCTCGTCTCCCCATTCAATCATGCTTCCCCTTTTTGTTATTTACAGTCAAGATGTGCAAATCGCGAGGGAACAGGGCTCCATCGCCATTTCCGGATTTCGGTCAAATTGTCTGTGTTTGAGTTTCAGCATGAATACTTACGCAAATATGGGAGTAGATCAGTTGCCAGTTATCAATTCATTATTTCGACCTAGGTGGAGGAGTGTGTGCTCATTCCAAGAAAAAAAGACGGTAAATATGTGGTCATGTCTGGTATGGGCAAACATGGGAAAATTGCATTTAAAATCGTAAAAGCTTCACGCAATCCAATGTATAATGTAGTAGTGCTGTGTGCAATCTACACATTCAAACCGAAAATCAATATGAGGTGCATAAACATGTTGAAAATTGAGTAGATTGACTTTTTGTCAAATATTGTGTTAGAATTGAGCTGGAATTCCCTCCCGGCGTGGTAATGACGTGCTGGAGTAAGAAGCTATCGAAATGATTTGACAACAGTGAAAAAACCTTGCAGGGTAGTTGCGTGTGGTAGTCAACTGAATTTATAAACGATGTTGGCCACACCACTGTTCACCCTTTTCACTTTTTTTTGCTTGTGAAGAAGATGAAAGGGTGAACTGACCCAAAGTAAAATATTTACTTGTCCGCTCAAAAGTAAATGTACACAGAGAGGGCATAGAAAAAGAATACACAAAATAGGAAAATATACTGGTCCAGCATGACATCCTTGACCACCGCCGCAAGTCTTTGGATGCTCAGTAAACCTTTCAAATTCAATTGCCTCTGTGGCACGCGTTTATAACGAGGTAAGACTAACAAAACTATTCCAAGAAGTCCCAAAGAGGAAGACCACCAACGGACTGTCAAGCTTATGGCCTTTGCACGTCTGTATATTTTCTCAAATAGAATCAAATTCATAGCCTGGATATTTTTCCCGGGTGCATATATACCTCTTTGTCCTGTGTGTTTACTTGACCATCACTTGTGCATGTTTCTTGGAAAAAAGAGAAACTCTCAACTTGTTAGTGAAACCTAACCAGGGATCGGACAAAAGTCAAAGAGATTTCACATGATTCCCATTATCACCACACACGGAGAGAGACAGCTAGATGCACATAACTTGGAAAAAAGTATTCCTCTCTTGGTCAGACAAGGACAGGAAAGGATAGTTGTGGCGATGGTGGTAATACTAGTTCACCGTGTAAGTACTTAGTTAGCAGTGCTCTTCTCTCACTGGTGAAAATAGTCACGGATCACGGGATCAAATTATACGGGTAGCTAAGTCTATTACAGTTAACAAACATTGAGCCAAGAGAGATGGATAGATAGACTTGAAAAAATAAATACACAAAGAGAGAGAGAGTAAAAAAATCCTTGTGAAAAAAAATCTTCTGGAGAGAGAGAGAGCTTATCTGTTGTCAAACTAGTATTAACTTAGCACATTGTACAACTCGATACATGTCTACGTGGATATGACACTATGAGGCGGTTCCTTTTTATAATTTTTTTTTCTCTTTTTCCCCTTTTGTAACCTTAATGGGATCCTTAAAACTGGAGGAAAAAGTAAGTGCTATTGCTACCATTA
>JAHZNA010004515.1:0-19383 GCA_027743935.1 Sinodicranocentrus sp. ZH6 | reverse complement strand
AGTTGACATAAAGTTGTAGAGTCTTCTTCTAAACTGGAGGAGTCTAAGGGAGAGTCTTGGATGAGGAAGTCGGGGCGAGGTTGAGGGATTTTGGAAGGAGGGATGCGATTATGCTTGCCAATGATGACGGCGCCAGATTCTCCGTAAACGGAGTCTTCGTTGGCTTCATCGATTGTGAAAAGAGGTCCTGGGGTGGATGTCGGTAATGGCACGATGGTAACAGGAGGGTTTAGAGAAGAGCCTGTTGAAGCAGCGTCAGATTGGCGGAGGAGGGATGATGCAGGGAGAGGTTGAGGAGGGGAAGGTTTTAAAGAGGAGGAAGAGCGGAAGGCAGAAATTCTCGAGATTTTTCCGGCTGATGAGGAAGAAGAGATTCCGGAGGAGGTGGAGCTTGCTGAGATTTTTCGGGAGGTGGGACCTTCCCCGAGTTTGGAGGAGGGGCGGGGGTTTCGGTTTTTAGAGCGGCTAGGAATTATTAATTGTTCTGGAGGATGACGTAATGGAGGTCGAGGAGGTTGGCAGCAGTCGTCGTCATCAATGTCGTCGAATTCGAGGTTGTCGGCTAGGTCGCAGTTTTTGCAATCGCAGTAGTCAAGAATGACAGGTTTTCGAGTAGAGCCGTGACCATTTGGAGGGATTTTGGAGCGTTTTAAAGATGCTGTTCTTTTTGCTGCTCGAACGCGGCTCGAGGTTCGTCTCACAATGCGGGATACAGGGCGGGAAGGTTTTTGTGGGGGAATAGGGGGCACTGAATTTGAAGAAGAATTTCCCTTTTTATTATTTGTCCTTTGAAGACCCCCACCACCGGCTTCATTGCTACACAAAACTTCGGAAGAGGACGGCTTTTGGAAGCCGGAAGGAGTTTTGGAATACATTCTACACTCTGTGCAATCTGATCGATAGCCGCAGCAGTCTCCGCAAGAGCAGGAGGACTGCTGGGAGCAAGTTTCAGGGTCGCAGAAGTCATTATTGGAAATGGCATAGTGGTGATGAGGACCTGTGCCGCCACCGCGACCTCGAATTGTGGCGATTTTTAGTCTTCGGTTATTTTGAACTTTGACTTTAACACTGCCTCCAATCCCATTTGAAATTGTGACTCGAGAGTTATCCGTTCCACTTCCTGTGCGAGAGTTGTTTGGAGAAGGTTCTGCAGAAGAGGAGGAACCTTCTTGACCTGAGGAGCCGGTGCCGGAACCTTTTCCAGAGTCGTGGGAATTATCTGTAGCATCAGAAGTTTTCCTTTTAGTCTCACCTTCGGGTTGCTTCCGGTTAGCGCCTTGGTGGAGGAAAAAGCTGTTGTTTTCGGTGAAATGGACGATTGCAGGTTGAGTCGGAGGAGGAGCAGGTGTACTTCCGGGGGCGTTTTTGTTTGCTTCATTTTTTATCGGCGAGCTGCCCCGAATTAGCCGGGATAGGTCGCGCAACTGCTGAAGCACTGATCTTGGCTCATGTCTTGGAATATTTTCAGGAATGCGGGGTTTATTCTGATGAGGGGATCCTACACTGGCGTCACTTTCTGTACCTCCAGAACTACTTCCTAAATCGACAGTTTCTCTATTTCCAGGGTTGCTTGAGATGTCATCAAAATCTGAAATCTCTTGAGCTGAAGATGTCAACGAGGAGAGCGTGGAGTAGTCGTCGTTTCGAACATGACCACAGCTCAGAATTTCCGAAGAGCAGTTATTCAGCTCTTCATAGTTCAAAAGAAGCTCATGGTTCCTATTCATGGTGCCCCCTCTATCTTCCCCGGGCAAGCTGAGGGTCACCTTTTTCAACATTTTCTTTGCCAAACTTGGCGGAGGAAGAGGTGGCCCTTGGGATTGCTGAGGGTCGGAATCTCCTCCAGAATTTGAATTTCTCGAAGGATTCAAAACAGTTTCCAAATTTTCCAAAGCAAACCTCAAATTCTTCTGCTTTCCTCCTTCTCCCGGAGGAGGATTAGAGGGAGGAAGGGGAGGCGGTTGTTCGGGTCTTTTTCGAATCCCCTTTTGCTCCTGATAATTATTCCCAATTTGGCACCTTTCCTGACATTTCCTTAAAGCTTCACCCGCCTTCGGCTTGAATAATATAGAGTCAAAAGAGTCCAGGAGGGAGTCTCCAAGTTGTAAAGTTTCTTTTGAAGTTTTCCTCTTCAAGATGAAATTACTCTTGAGAGAATCCTCCTGCTCTTTACTTCCGCCGGAAGCACTAGCTCGACTACTACTTGTGCTGTCGTTATCACTTTGCCTTCCAAGCTCGGGTAGATCTGCAGGCTCGTTGTATTCCGGAAGGAGGTCTTCACCAAAGGAAGAATCTGCAGAGGAGTTTCCGCTTGCAACTTCTTCAACTTTGGCTTCCATCGGAACATAAACCATTGTAATCCCTTGAGCTAGAGCGGTTAGCGTTGACCCTGTTTTATTATTGTTTCCGTCATTTCCTCCTCCCCCCTCATCATCCAAAGGAAGCTCTAAAGTTTCCGGCTCAGTTTCTCCCAAATCTTCCATCGTTGAAGAAGGCGTATTTTGCTGAGGGGGAGGGTGAACTTGGGCGACTTCGGAAATTTGCAAGATTCCTGAAACCGTTGTAGGCTTCATGTTCGCCATAGGATTGTGAAAATGTCGCTTCCTTCTTCCCTCATGATCCTCATCTCCTGAACTTTGATAAGCGCTTGAGCTGGGAAAGGACTCTTGAGAGTAAATTTCTCCAGGAAATTCCTCTTCTCTTTTGTCATATCTTCGATTCCTCCTTTCGTATCTTTCCTGAGGAGGGATTATTAGTGTTAGAGGTTTCGTCAACTGGTCAAAATGTTGAGGTCCTGCGCCTCCTCCACTAGTGACCCCTCCTCCTAGATTCGATAATGTTGTCACACTTCCCGAACAATAGCCGGAACTAGATCCTAAAACGTATGATGCCCTTCTCTGCCTCTCCCCTGGAGGTGGACCGCCTACTCGACCTTGCGCATAATGCCTCTCTCTTGTCGCTCCAGAGGGTTCTGGACAGCTAATTTTTCTCTGCTGATTAGGCGCCGCACGGCGAGAATAATCGTAGTAAAAATAGTTTGGGCTTGTACTCCGCCCAAGTTGAAGGACAGGATCGATATCGCTATTCCTTCCTTTGTCACTTTTTTGATGACTTTGCTGAGGAGGCTTCACTTTTTTCAAATTTTGCTGAATCAGCTGAACCCCATAAAGCTCTTCATCGTCATCACCATCACCAGGAAGACCCCCTTGGAGCTGTCTTTCACGTTCTATTATCGCCAGCCTTGGACCCCAACTCGACCCTGGGCCTTGTTTCCCTTTGGTCGGCTTTGGCTTTTTCTTGTTGAGTTTTAAGCGTCGGGAATACATTGTTAGTGGAAGTCACCGGAACTAACATTGAGGAGGAAAAAAAACTGGATAAACTTCACTTTTCACAGTTGCCACCCATTTCCTCCCTCTAGCTATTGTAAACTTTTTTAGCACACTTTTAAAATCTCCTGCGGCGCGTCACCCTTGTCACGTGATGAAGTCTGTAATTTATAAAATAAAATAAGTTACCCCACTCCTCCTTCTGTCAAGAGCACGAGCGACACGTTCTAATAATATTTATTAGCCGCCAACTAGCCTCAACTATGAACTTATAAATGGAGCTAATGAGGAAGAACAGGTAATAATTAAAAGGAGGATTCAATTCAATTGTAAAAAAAAATCGATCGGAAATTCTAGCTTCCTTGCCGCCACAACCTCCTCAACAAATGCTCCGTTGTCTTTTGTCTCAATTGTTTCAAGTTGAGGGGATAGAGTTTTTGAGAAAAAAAGTGGTATTGCCTCCTCAACCGTGACACATTCCTCATTACCTTCTGCACACACTTCATTTTCTCACATGATGGTTTTTGCACGAAGGATTTTTTTGCAAAGTGTGTGAAAATTATGTGCATTTTTCAACTCAAGTGCTCAATTTGAAAATCCATAAATCACAAACCTTTCCCGTGAAACGAGAAAAAAAAACTAAGTATATCGCAAAAATCCAATGATGCATAAACAAAGGGTAGAGATATTTCACATAATAGACGATTAGCTAGCCGCAATCCAAGCTATTACGCCCATGAACAACGCTCTAAGGTTTTTTGTCTTCAAGAAGAAAAAAGTATTAAAAGCTCTTTAGAGCAAATGTGGCTTCCCATAAAGGAGCAGGTATCATTATCACTTGTGAAGCTCTTTGTCATTTACATGTCAATATTCTTGTCAATTCATATCAATTTGTACCCCTTTACGCAAAAGTTAAGATTAGCTTGAAAAAAATGAATTTTTCTAAAAATAGGTAACATTTTACCGCTCGTTTTGGTAGCCGACGGTCACAATTCTATTTTTCCACGAAGCAATCAACCCAAAACTTTACAAAAGTATTTTTTTAAAAATAAAACGCATTGAAATCAAATTTTCACAAGAAAAAAAATCAAATAATTTGTATCACTTTTATTTTATGATAATAACCCTTTTTTATTCTCATGACTAACTTCCTCTACTCAAGTTTCATTCAATCTAAAGCCCACTCTTCACTTTTAATAAGGTCATTTAAAGATAATGGCGTCGAGACTGTTGAAGGCGTGCTAATAATGACACTGGTGCACTTTGCACTTCATTTTTCTATTTCTAAAGAAATACAAGCTCGAAGCTTATTCTCCTCTCTTGCGTCTTGTTTGAGGACATGCACAAGTAAAATGAGAAGCTGAAGCTTGAAAGGATATGGATTTTCATAATGAGCTAAATAGAAAAAAGAAGCCCTTTCTTTCATTTTTTCGTCCTCTATTCCCCATTTCCTTTGTAAGTTCACGATCCACCATTTCAGAGAGGTAGTCAACCATGCAGATAAAGTGGAGCTTTGTAAAAAAATATAAAAGAATGATGCTCAAATGACTAAACAAGTTTCCTTTTCCTGTCGATGAAGAAGAATTGAAGAATCTATCATGGGTAAGAAATTCTTGCACGATGTCTAATGTCTTCAAGACTGCAAGTGAAGTCCCATTGGAGAGAGAAGGGATTTGTGTCATTGTCAACTTGAGGGGGTAATACCTACTATGGCTTCACAATTACTAATTTTTGAGAGCTAGTTGATGATAACCTTCAATAAAAAGGATTAAAAGGTGAGGCAAGAAAAAAATGTAAATTGCACTAATCATCTTCTAATTGGATTAATTTTAGTGTTGATCGTACATGGCATAGCTATTAGTCTTGAAAATTGTTTGTAGCTCCTTGTGTTGAAAATTGTGAGATTTATGAGAAAAATTAAAATAAATGGTAAACTAAGGAGAGGCTTGCTGCAAGGTGATGATTATGAGTATTAATTACGAAAAAAATGAAATTGGAATGGAGTTAGCATTGAAGTTTGATTGACGGCTCGTCACTCTCACTAATAATTTGACAAAGTTATATAATCATTTTTATTGAGGAGAGGGATTAGCTTTAATTTTTTGTGATTTACTCTCTCATCATCAGCGTCAGTCGTGAGGGGAGAGGTTTGTTTGTAGAAAAAATTAAATGAATTTTTATTAGATCATAAAAAAAATTGCTGAGTGTGATGTGATGACTGAGGGGTAAGGTAAGTTGTGTTTTAAAGTTGAAACCTTTTCTTTAAAAATATTTTTGCATGTCACTTTGTAAAAAGAGAGGTTTAGCGTTTTTTCTACGTGGGTGGATCTCTCCTCTCGCGAAAGGGTTGAGAATAAAAGGGAATGGGGATGATGATTGTGGGATTTTTACACTTGACACAATTTTTATCGAGTGGTAATGGACTTCTCACTA
The DNA here is from genome assembly GCA_027743935.1 of Sinodicranocentrus sp. ZH6. Lineage (NCBI taxonomy): Eukaryota > Metazoa > Arthropoda > Collembola > Entomobryomorpha > Entomobryidae > Sinodicranocentrus > Sinodicranocentrus sp. ZH6. The sequence continues at coordinate 13,624 of JAHZNA010004515.1, read as the reverse complement.
GATTAGGGGGGATTAAAAATAAAAAGTGTGAGTTTGAGTTGACTAGAGTCGCAGGCAAGTTTGCTGAAGAAAAAGGTACATTTTACACAGCGAGTTTTTTCCTTGGGAAGGTCACAATTGACTTGAAGGAGTAAAATAATATGATATCCTTAAACTAATATTTGGTTTTATTAAATATAGGATAATTGGCTCTTGTCTTAGAACAAGTTGACATTATTATTGTCAATATGGTTGAGGATTTTATTGTCATTTTTAATTGTTGACCTCCAACTGTGGGAGGACTTGTGAGGGTTAATTTTTCCAGAAAAATTTATATTTTTTGATAAGATTTTGCTAAGGAAAATATATATATCTTTTCTACTTTCACGTAACTTGTGTGAGAGATGAGTACAGCTTGTTGTGTAAAGGATTAATTTGCAATACGTGAAGAGATTGACATGAGAGGATTTGTGTTGCAGTTAAAAGATAAAGTGCATCTTTTGCAAGATTGCAATCTTCAAGTTGGCTGTGGGAATCTTGTAATTTCATTGATGAAAAGGGTTGGAGGGGTTTGTAAAGGTAGAAATGATTGATGACGATATCATTGGAAAATTGTATCACTCACCTGTGTAAACATATTTATCAAAAGGAAAAGTAAATATGTAAGAAAAAATCTAGCATTTCATTTGCAACCCTTTTTATATCGTAATAAAAATGAGCCAGCGGAAAAAGTCTGTTTTCTTAATTCCTTTTTTATGTAACTTTAAGCATCCTCCCTGAGGCAAGAAAGAAAAACTGAAAATCGTAATTAGCTAAATGTGCACCCCCTTATATTCTAGACTCTCTCGAGTTTTACTCTTTTTCAGGGAAAACTTGTAATTATCTCTTGGCTCAGATGCAGAAGAAAAAAAAGTCTAGTTAAAATGGAGAGTGAAGCTTTTGTATCTTCTCTCTAAAGCCAGCCACTCCTCAAGCTAAGCTCATCAAATGTGATCTAGTTTTCATCAACTCTTCCCTCATCCCATAAGAAACTCTCGTGTTTAATGACTTACGCTGGGTGCTCATATAACTCTTATAAAATTTAATTACCACGTGAGGACTAATAATTGACACGATTTAATTACCTTCTTAATTAGCATGAGCCATAAATCTTGGCAGAACTGGTGTGTCATAAAATGTCATTTGAATCACGTGATTAACTTGTAACTTAACTTAACTTTTCTTTTGACAGTAAGTTTTTTTCTACACGATTGTAAAATGCTAAACGCTTGTCATTATGAGCTGAACGCGGTTGCCATTAAACACAAAAAATTCTCTTGTATTTCACAAAAATAGGGATTGTCCCTGTTGAAAAAAAATCAGAGCCGCTTTTAGCCAACCTCACATACACGGAAGGCAACTGACTGCGGAAGGAAGAAACGGAAGGAAACAATTCTTTTTCAATTTTAACTCCTCATCATTGTTAAAACATTGTCATTTATGTAAAATCATAAACTACCATTTTTTCCACAGGAGGACAATTCATAGTTGTAAATGACAAAAGGAACTTGCGAAATTGACTCGAAGAAGAAGAATAAAGAAAAATGAATATAGGAAGCCCTTAGAATATAATATGGGTATTGTTTACAATGCTAATAATTGCTTACCTTTTCAGACATAGCGTGGGAAATCAATCCATAATGGTAATCCCATAAGTCACTCATTCACTAGAAAAATGTTTTATGTGAGGACGCAAAACGATATAATAATTTTTGCATCATAATCTCACTTTAGCAGATTTTATTGTCATGTTTATCGTGAAAATGTATAGAGCGGATTTTGCCTGCCTTTTTCAATGAACTAATATCCGTTTATCTTTCAAAAGGAAAAAAACATTGCGCAGGGGTAGGCTCGAGTTGAAATGTTGTATAATATACAGCTCTAATGAATTGTTATTCTTTTTTAAATGTGTGTAATTAAGATACGTGTTGTGCGGACAGGAGACAGAAAAAAGATTGCGTAATCGGGCTAATATTGTGAGGGGGATGGAGGGCTGTCATCTTACAAAAAAAATGCACGCATTACAAGATTTATGGGAAGGAAGATTAACTCCTTTGTGATGTAAGAGGAGGGGTGTTTTTTTGGCGGAGGGAGAAAAAATGGGTTTCCGTAAAGAGGAAAATGTGTAGAAAAAAATGTATGAGGTTTGACGCTCACAACTTTAAATATTGGAAAGTTACAGATTTTCTTTATATTCAGATTAACTTCGTCTGTGATTTGTATTAGATTTGTTTGAAAAAAATGAAAGGAAGTTTGTGTTCACCAGAGATAAAACTTAGAACCACTCACTTGTCCTCACAACTCACAAGAAACTTTTATCTGACATTTTAAGATTCTCCTCCTGATTCAAGAATTAAAGACCTTGACGGCTTTCATTTCCAATGAAGAAAAAAATCATAAAAAGCCACGTACACTTTTTTCCTCTAGTTCCCCCGCTGCTTTCAAAAATCCCGATAAACTTTTCAAGGAAATCCTCTCCTTACCAAGCTCCCCACGATTCCCAATCCTCTCAACCTTTTCACATCTCACAAACCACAAAAAAGACGGAAGGAAGACAAGTTTTGTTTCAGAGAGAATATTTTTCAGCATTTGTCAAATCCTTGCCGTTTTTCCCATTGTTTCCCTGCTCGCTCACTCTTGAAATAAAATATCCCGTAATTGTTTTTCTCTCACGGGACCTCTTGCTAATTGTTCACCCACACTTTTTAGGACCATTTTAGCTTCAAAAATAAAATCCCACTTTACCGTACACTTTTTCCCAATGTAAAGTAAACTCACAGAGAGATGAGAGAAGAGAGAAGAGGGGAGAGGATCTTTAAAAGAATAAAATTTGCATTATCTCCATCCTCTTGAGAGGCTGAAGCTTTACTAACAAAAAAGAAGAGCAGTGTCATGCATGAGGGATACAAACGTGAGTGAAGTCTACCCTCGAGTAAACAACTGAAAAGGCTTAGCCTTCAGTGAACGCAGATAGAGTCACACACAACACACACATCCTCACAACAAGTGAGAGGAAAAGAGACTAATTTTTAACATGGTAACAAACAAGATAAGAAAATCCCTTTCTTATTCATCCCAACTTGAGCAGAGGATAGGTATGTATAAAAAAATGTCCTTTTTGTATATCTTATAAAGAGCACCTTATACCTAGCTTGTATATAATAGTGCGAATTGAGAGAGAGAGAAGAAGAAGAAAAAATGTTCATTTGAATTGTAACAGTTTTTTTTATAAAGGGAATGGGGTACTTTTATAAACATTGTCATTTTCAAATATACGGCTAAGATAGGACAAGGAAAAAAGTCACATGGTTCATTACTACCATTGCACTAGAGCAATTACGAGTAAAACTAGTGATTAGCTGTGAAACGTGTAGTTGACTGTGGACGATATGTTACACACAAGAGGGGAGCGAACGAGGTACTTTGCGAAAGATATTACAGAGAATTTCCTACCATTGTTGGAGCAAAGTAGAGGATGAATATGTAGGGGGGTTGCACATGTGAGAAAAATGAGTTGTGACTTTTTTTATTTTTAAAAAAAAGTTTAGTCGGATAAACTTTGTGAGATATTTCAGGGATATTTTTGTGACAAGTAAATTGGTTTCGTGGGGTGGTATGTGATCAAGAAATGATGTGGATATTAGATGAGAAACTAAAGAGGATTGGGGGATAAGAGAAGAGATTTTTTTTAAATCTGACAAATAGCCAATCAGTCAAGCATAAGATTGCAACTGTTTTTTTTCTTTAGGATTTTTAGAAGGAAAGAAAATAGACCAAAAGAAGATTTGTACTGAGGGCTGAGGAGCTTGAGAGAGAAGGGGATTGATAATGAGATTTAAAGGAAAGAAGAATTTATAGGATGAGGAGATTGTTAGCTTGTGGATGGGATTTGTGATTGAAAATGCCAAGTGCAAACAATTCAATAAAAGATGAAAGTAGATTTGGCTCATAAGGGGATTCTCTAAAGGAGCTTGATTGTATGTGTATTTGTGAGAGGAAGAAAGGAGTATTGTATAAAGTTGGAGGTTTGGATGGGATAAGGATTTAGAGTATTTAGTTTTGTTGCAAGGGATAATAAAAATTCCAAAAATGGAGGTTTTTTAAAGGAGCTCCTTCCTTAGCACGAATTTTTATTGATGTCATCCTTTTAGAAATACCGGGAGCTTGACTACAATTAATGTAATAAGTCCGGTAGCAGGTGCTATTCTCAAAGAAAATCTAGGACAGTGCATAATAGTGCAGGTGCAATATGACAATGTTTTTATGACATGTGTATCCTTTTTTGTGAGATGAGAGGTGTCAGCCTCAGCACGGATTTGAGAGAAGTCACAATCACGCAATGGATATTATATGAGAGGATTTATGCATAATAATTTTTTACCGTTTTTTCTTTCCCGTCATCCATTCCTCGTCATTTCAGCTTGTGTCATATGTTTCCCCGATTATAATTTCTCAGACATTTGCGTCATTCATTTCTGGGAGAGAAAATGAATAGCGAAAAAGGATAATGCTTTTGAGTTTTGTAAATATATCTAGCAGATGTTTAGAGATAAGGCGCGTGTGGGCCATAATTGGCCAAAATGGGAGGCACACTTGCAACAATTCTTTTGGTTTGAGAGCACTCTGCATTTTGTAATTTTGGGAGATAAGTGATAATGATTATTAGAGGAAAAGGAGCAATTATGGTGAGGGGAGATAACTATCAAGATATTTTATAAAGGTTTTTGACAAAAGGATGAGATTTGGTTTACTTTGGGGTTTATATTTTAGCTGGGGGAATTCCGCTAAAAGATAACTTTTTTGGACCGTTATGAAATCCATAAAGGAAGGGAAAAAGGCAGAGTTTGTAAGAATAAATTTACAACTGGAGGTTGGATGGTCACAATTTGGTGCCGACAGTAAGATATCATCATAATGATGGAGTCATCTGAAAATAGTCAAGTTTCGACGTCATCCTAAAATAAAATACAACATAGATGGAATATTTGACGCTTTTTGTACTGCAGTTACACTTCTCATTGTCAGTTCCTTTTAATATTTTAGCGACCATCTCGATAAGAGAATTGTGGATTTTGTGTCTGATGCATTTTGAGGTTTTCGAACTGTACCTTTTAACACATCCACAATTTTCCCACGAGTTCATTTTTTCCCTTAACTTAACCCCCTCCAAAAGTGTTTGCTTCCGTATTCTACATATTTTTTTTGTCAGGATAGAATTCTAATAAACCCATTTTTTAATATAAAAAAGATCTAGAGCAAAAAATGTTGAACCTACAATCTCCACACATATCTCATATGGTTTGTAACTTGATACAATTTTTATTTTATTTGAAAAAAAAATCTTTTCAATTTGAAATGCATGCATAGCAAATCCCCAAATGGGAGAATAGCTCACCAGTAAATATTCTTTCATTTGTGAAAACACTCTTTGATGAATGTTCCTTAAGGAAAATATTTTCTTGAATATGCAAACTCTTGGCAATTTTCGTAACAAGGAATGAAAGTGATTTGAATTGTGAATTGAAAATCAAGGATGACAAATATTTTCTAAGGAATTTTTGTAGTACATGCAACGTGACACATTTAATGTAACAGAATTCACAGCTTGGGGGATTGGGAAAAGGATTTTTTTTAAAAGGAAGAAAAAATTGTCAAGTGTACCGCTTACTGAGAGAAATCAACGTCGTTTCGTTTATTTTACTTAAAATTCAGGACTGTGCTGCCATGTAGATTCGAGATCCAGTTTGTTCATATGATCAAATGTGCCTAACATTAGGATAACATTTTCAAACTTTTTCCTCTCAAGAAACTTATCCCTCCGAACTCTCATTAATCTCAAAAAAGAATACAATCCTAATCACTAATCACATTGGAAAGGACAAAATCCACACAAAAATGTTCGCTTATTTACTCACATGATATTTATACTGATAACAATCCTCCTGATAAAAACTCCCTCTCTTTTTCCCTCAAATCAACTGGTCACCTCTAACTCTGACATAATAACGTAAATATGGTGTTAAAAAGTCGTAATTTTTCTAGATATCTTTGAAATTGACTTGAAACTTCTCAGAAAAGTATATCAACTAGTAAATGACATGGTAAACTCACCTGCTAAAAAATAGAGAGTTCCCAGAACATGTAATCAGCAAAAATAAATGCTCTCACATATTTTCCCTCTCGTCAATTTTTTTTAGAGGTATGAGGCTAACCTAAAAATTCCGCTTCATTCACAAGAATTCACACATTACAATTCACAATTGGACTTTTTGTCTCAAGTGAAGGGAGTGCGTGGATGAGAAAAGTGACAAAATCATTTCCTCCATACATTACACATTATTAAAGGGTGCTACACATTTGAGCCAAGAAATTAGGGAAATTATATACATCTCTGATTCAAAATACGTGTATCTCCATTTCCTCATTTTTTCATCTAAATCTCGCCAAGAGATTCTTTTTATCCGTCATTTCACGAAATATAAGAAGGTGTAAATAAAAGCTGTGTGTTTTTTCTCAACTTAAAGAAATATATCCTAATTAAAGTGTTATGTGATGTGATGTGGCTAATTAGTGCAAACTGAAAAAGTTCATTCGTCTCTGAAGCCGTTCTCACCAAAAATGTTTGCCATATGTCGTCCTTTTTAAGTCTTTCTTGTCTACTCCTCCACCTGCTTTTGATCAAGAGATAAACATTTGCAAAAGCAAATAGAAAAAAAACATGAAAAGAAAATGTGCACAAGGATGAGATGCGAATGCCTAAAAGAACATCTTGTGTTTTTTTTCTTTCCTGAAATTCATGCCAAAATATGATATTTTGTTGAATGGCTTGTGAAGGAATTTTCATGTCCTTCGTTGACGATGTCATGCTGTCCTTTTCTTTCGCTGTCACCATTGCTAATATGGTGATGTGCGTGTCATACGTGTCATCAGGTGCGTTCTGATTTTTTGATATTTTAATGGTCACCTTTTTTTGCTCGAATGTTGGTGATGGTTAGTTTTCTGAGTTTTGGCACCAGCTCACAACTCACGCAGAAACCTTCACGGGATGATTTGAAATTGGAATTAAAAAATGACTTTTTCAAGTTGAGTGACAAGAACGAGCTAAATGCTTTTTGGAGGATATTTTGTGAGCGGAAAAAAATACTGTGCAAATATTTGTATCTGCTGAGATGTAATATTCTTTTACCACCGAGTCACGGTATATTTTCTAAAAAACCGCAGAGGATTGACTTCACACATGAAACTAATTTATTTGAGGGAAATGTCTGAATAGGAAGGTTGCAGAGGGTGGGGAGTTGTTCGGAAATAATGTTATTGAAAAAGAGAGCATTGTATTTGGTAGAGGGGTGTGGAAGGGAGTGATGTATTATTCGAATGATGCCTTTTAGCAAAGCTGTTAAATTGTGAAGGTGAATAGAAAAGTCTATTATTCGCGTCTGCATTGTGTCTAGATTTTCCTGAAAAAACTGTTTGTTTTCTGGTTTGTGTTTGTAATTCTTTTATGTTTGAATTTGAACATTAAACAGTTTTCAATGTTTTGAAGTGAGAGAAAATATTTTTTTATTTTTTTCAACAGCTGCTCTTGTGTGGCTCACTGTTTGTGGTCCTTTAATGTATGAAAAAAAAATTATGATAAGATTTTTTTACAGACTCTCGGTGAGAATACCGTTTTGAGTCAATTTGCTTTGCTGCATCATGTGCAGATGTTGAAAAATGTAGAAAAAAATGAGAAAAAATGTAAAGAGACTTATAGTGCAAGGAATATTTTAAATCTTGCACAATATTTGACTGAATTAAAATAAAAAACTTGAATTCGCAAATATTTACGAAATGCTTGTGTTCAACATCTTCAAATAAAATTCTCGATATTTTCGATATTTTCAACCAGTTCAGATCTTTCTCCATCCATTGCTTAGTTTTATATGAATCGTATGATAGGGAAAAAAGATTGTGAAATATGTGGAGGCAAAAGCACCTTGACCAATTATCAGATCCCTAACAAGCTACAAAATCTTCAAAAGCTCCGCCATCTGACATATGTCTTCAATTCACGCACCCATTCCACCATAAAAAAGAGCAAACATATAAAAGTCTTTAATTTCCATTTAGCTCAACTACAATGAGCAATTCCGTTGTAATAAAAAAAAATACGTAATAAATATTGAACTAGATTTAGTTGAAGGAAGAAAGGGAGGAAAAAACGGGATGAAAAAAGGAATGACATTTTTTGTTATATCCCATCCCCATAAACTCACGCCAGCCGCTATTTTTCAAAGCGTATGGTCTTGCTGTCCTGCTGACTTAGAAACCTGAAGAAAAAGAGAATTACATCTGTTGAGCTGCTTGGATGAGCACTGGTAACAGTTGTGGTGGTCGCCGACGAATGATGGTCAGTGAGAATAAAAAGTGTAATGTTGTGCAGGTGGGGATATTGCGGTGGTGTGGCGAGTCGCGACTTTGCAAGTGAGAAAAAAAAGAAATGAGCATTACATCAGAAAAACAGGAGGTGGTGTCCAAAAGAGAGAAGGAAAAAATATAGATAAAGCATTTGTCATTGTCAGTCACATTCTTCGAGGATAAATATGCAGTTAAGGGGCTAAAAAGGTGGTCATGTGACAGTTGATGGTTTTATGGATGAACAACTGTGGTAAGGTTCCGTTCCCGGATTTTATGAAGGGGAGGAGTTGACATTTTTGAAAGTTTCCACATGTGTCGTAAAGGTAGAGGAAAGGATGAAGGTGAAGGGAAGACTTGTGACAGTTTTTATGATGGGGAGGGGGAAATGTTGTAATGTGAGGGGATTTATGCTCACGTATAAGTTTTAAGATGTGGGATTCGGATCGTTATGAGAAATGAAAATATTGAAGATATTGAGAATTTGAATTGGTCACGTAGTCGAAACCGACGTGGACTTTGTGCATCACTGGTTTTTTGTCGCAGGTGTAGAAGTAGAAAAAAGAATGTGAGGAGGAAAGGATGCAAATTGATTTTTGAAATTGCATTCTTGCTCACAGCTGCAAAAACAATAGAATCTTGGGTAGGTAGGGATGTTTTAGCTGGTAAGATGTGCATTACAGGTGTGCATGTGCAATTTTAAATCAAGACTGACCTTGTTTGCCAATTGTTGATTGTGAATCGGAGACGGGTGGAAAGTATGCTAAAATAATATTAAATGGTGAAGAGACTCCTTAGTAAATTACTGGTTGTAAGATGAAGGTCACTCAAATCAAAACAATTGAGGATGACGGCAAGAAAAGGAAAGTTTGAGTTTTAGGTTCATATATCACAAAATATTGATTTGTAAATATCTCATGCATGTATCAAAATCAGATCCAGGAAATATTTAATCTATTAGTTCGATGAATACACTGTTTTTGTTAGTTATTTTACGGACTTATCTACTATGGTGCCATCCGGTTTAAATATGGAACTGATATCAAACCGTTTGTTTCCACGTCATTTTCCAGACTGAATTTACAAAAGTGTAATTTGCCACACCAAATCTGCCAGACTTGAAAATTGCCAGAGAAGTAAACTGCCTGGCTTTCAAATTGCTCGAATGGTAAAATGTAAGAGCGTCTTTTGCCAGACTAGCAAAATTGTCTGCCGAGCAAATTTCCAGGCTAAATAATAAATGAAACAAGATTGGTCCCCACGGGTATATTTAGGTAGGTATATAAGTCACTTCCAGTTGACTACGACGGGAGAAACTCTGATTTTACGGATTATTGGGGAGGACACTGTAAACTTTTTGTTAAAATATAGATACCAATTATAAGGGTTATATCTAATTTAAATGGACTCGAATTCAAAACTTCATCTTATTCATCAATTTAATTGGCTCATTGGGCCATTTCAATATGTACTATACAAATAAAACTCAACTTAATTTTATTGAAAAAAGGGACGAAGTGGGAGCGTGCAAATTTTGAGAAAACTTGAAATATTAATACACAAAATTTTGAAGAAAAAAATATCATCCAAACGCCGCCGTCTCGACAAATTTTACGCATACCCGGAAAGTAAAAATAGGGAAAAAATATCCAACCCTGTCCCGAAAAATTACCATCATAATCTTCTATTTGCAAGCTTTGTGCATGACTTTTTCAGATGGTATCGAACTATTCTCCAAACATTGTGGTGCACGTGCTTTACCTCTTTTTCAGCATATTGGTGAGGAAGGTATGTATCTTCTTAAATCACAAGTTGCTTCTGTAGATATTTTCCAATTAAAGACGTAGAAAGACAAATTGAATATTGTAACTCAGTCAGTATTGTCAGTTTGCGTACAAAAATAGGGAAACATATGAAAAATATTGTGATAATGATCTCAGTGAAAACGGATGCTCGTATTTGGTACAGATGTCATCTGCATCTAAAAGACTCGCATCTATCACTCTTTCCATTGATATGCTAATGAAACATTATTATTTATTTCCTGCCGTATAATCGAGGGCTTAAGTCCCTTTAAATTCCTTTAAATTCATTAAGCATACCTTGCTATTTTAGTTTAGAAGGAGGGGGCGTCAAGCAGTAGTGTAGCCTTTATCTACAATGCACTGTCACGGTGGGTTCGATTTCTAGCCTTTCTAATATTAATGTAGAATATTTAGAGTTTTTCCACTAACGATAAGTCTCCTGGCACATACTTGTAAGCAAGTAGTGTTTCCTCTTTACCGTGTCCAGATGAAGTTCTGAATTACAGTTGATACTTGTTAGATAAAACATACTTAACTAAACTTTCCTAAACCTAACTAATTCTCTAATTTGATCCTCCGGGGGGTAAAATCCTGCAATTACAAGGACTCTCGTCGTAACTGACCGCATTTTATTTTTTATAAATTTTTATGCTTTTCCAACCCCTGTATTCTTCTGTATTTATTGTGTATTATAATTACCTCTCCAAAGCCAAAAATGTCAAATACTACATACCTTGCTATTTTTCCAGATTTAAAAACAACTTAACAAGTTTCCCAGCATACGATTGTATAATGAGTGTTTTGCAGTCAGTGTTGCATATTTAGTTGCTCCGAATATCTTTGGCCATAACGCTGGTTCACATTGAAGGCAACTTTATCCTGAACTGATAATTGCATGAGAAATTAATCCAGCTTTTTAAGCTTTCAACTCTTAAAATTCAAGACTGTTTGGTAAGTAACATTGTAGGTTATAAAGGAAATGATGATTTTAATATTGTATTTTTATGCAGTAGTTATCAACACAAAATGCATATAATCATTCTGCATCAATGCCACACGTGGCTCTTATGACTCACACAATATAAAAAATGATGAAACCTGAAGAGACTGTGATCTGGTTTGTATTGTTGTTGAGGTGTTACTGTGACTAATGAGTCTAATCATGATGTTGCATTAATGTAGAAGATTAGCGACGAGGAGTTATGCAATCGGTTTGAGATGATTAGATAAATAGCGTTCACAAGGCATAGGATTTAGTTTAAATTTAATAAGAAACAAACTTTAATTGCAGAAAACCAAATTTTTTATAAGAATCTCAAATCAGGTAAAATGAAATTGTAACAAAAATGATACAACTTGGAGAACTCCTGATAAAAGAAATGGACAATGAACTTCGTGAGTTGACAAATTTCGGGATAAGTCAAAAGTCGGAATTGTATAACTACGAAGTGTTTACGGTATGCATCCCACCAATCAAGTGTTAACAGATCACTTTTCTGTTTGGTAAGTCATCAGTGACTTAAGCGATAACAATTGCACTGATGAGACAAAAGGTCGAAACGCGTGTCTGTAGTTATATTGTGAAAATCTATCACAGCTGTGCATTAGTAAATAATTTTTCTAAACAATTCACTGTGATTTAGTTTCGATTTTTATATGTTCAATATTTGTTAAAAAGCAGTTAACTGTAGGTGTTGATTGAGGTTAAACATGACCACCAATTAGCCACCCGAAAGATCAGTGTACTGCAACTGGTTGAGACGATTTACCACGCTTTATTTTAGTTTTTAGGATATCCCAGAAGACATCTGAGCCAAGCAAGATGTTAATGTTAGATGGAGAATGAACTTGAAGATCTGCTAGTTTAAGGTCTTTTATGTGACTCCACTGGGACATGTCAACTTTTGAAGTGGGAAGTCTGCTTGCAATCTGTGGGATATTAAGTGCATTCACGTTGGGGTTTAGGTTGGTAGCAAAATGCGGCATCATAATAATCAGTATTCCCAACTGCTGCACCCACGTTTGAAGATGACAAGCCAAAAAAATATGTTGTAGAATCTTGAACTGACAACGCGAGTTTTAACGCACAGGATTCCTGAATGACACTGTTTAACGATCCATTGTCTTGTGATTCACAGTCACAGCAAATATGGGACCCGTAACGTCGCCTGACTTTTACTACTACTGTAGCTAGTAACCATGAAGTAACAAAGCTGCATCTGTGGCAGGTGTTTCTTGGTTATCTGAAACAGCGTCATTTGGCACACTAGGCGTGGCCTGATTCTTATTCTGAACTTGAGTTCCAATGTGAAGTAACGTATAATGTTTACCATTACAGACCTTATATATGTAGAATGATTTGCAGTTTGCTGTATTATGGCCTTCCGTTATGGAGTTGTAGCATAAATTTCTTGCTTTTTGCATCGTAACGATGTTTTGAAGTCATCTTGTGGACCTCCGCACATTTTAGAAGGCGATGAGGTTGACCACAAAATGATAAGCTGCACTTGGATGTGGTTTGTAAGTGATGGTTTTAAACCTGATCTTCATTTATTGGGTGGTGATGTGATGAAAGTGATGACCAGGAAGAGTATGACGATATTCCTGCTGAGATAACTATCGCTCGTTGCTCAAAGTATGTGTTAACTTCATTTATTGTTGGAATCAGGGTTGCTTCACTAGCATGAAACCAGATTTTCTTAGTGCTGCTATCCATCTTCACGTAAACAATGTATACGAACAGATACTCCACGTTGCCTTCAAACTGGTGAAGGAGCGGATACATTCTTAAGTGTTGTCCGGGGATGTGTTGTTAGCTTAGGCTTATGATTGCCAAGCAACGTCGTAATTTGAATAATTTAGTGCAACGTTTTGTACCTGACGAGGTGCTTTGCCTGTAATGAGTGTCTTGAGGTAAATTACTTGACCTTCGAGAGCGCCGCCTTCTTATCAGCAGCTGATAAGAACAGATCACAAAAACTTCCCCATGTGGAGGTATCCCAGCTACACTTTGGTTGCTCGAGACGTGGAAGTCGGATGTCATGATGAGTTGAGGAATGAGGGGTTGTCACATCTGTGGTTGAAGATGGCCTTCTTGGGAGTCTAGCCTTTATTGCACTTATTGGCCCAGAGTCCAATTAGTATTTGATACAGATTGGAGTAAGATGTGAAATTTGGGGACTTGCATAGAAATATTGTTTTCTTTTAATAAATTTTGTAGTGTGACAAATTCTTCAAAAAATCGACCGGCAGCTGCTTCCTGTAGCATATTCTAGATTAATACAATCATGTAAATCCTCAAGGTTGAGGTTAATGTTTCTTATGCCACGTTGTACAGACTCATGTCTCTATGTCTCCACTCCAATTACCTTGTCTACCCTAACCACATATAAACTAATGTTCATGCC
>JAHZNA010004514.1:0-10309 GCA_027743935.1 Sinodicranocentrus sp. ZH6 | reverse complement strand
CCTCCCCCCACCCCCGGAAATTTTATTTATGAATATCTTTAATGATTGAACGTATAAAAACACTATTCGTTTTAGGTAACAACGTTTGCACAATGAACATGGTAATGCCTTTTTATTATCATAAAATATAATAATTTTTATGATAATAATACTAGAATCCAGAACATAATAATTATCGTATTCCAACTTATTAATTTTTCTTTTTGTTTTCAATTTTTGCTCCTGAAAAAGACAAAAGTTCTTGTCGAAAGCTCGAGTCAGCAATAAAAGTTTTTAAAAACCTACATTCATCAAACAAAAAAATCTTTCATGACATGTTCGAAAGTCTGACAAATCATAAACGTCATTAAAGCCCAGCTGTGGGCCAGTAGTCTCTTCGTTTTCTCAAGTCAAGAGTTCCCTAGTTTCTACGTAGATAGTTACAGATTAACTCATTACGCTACCGTCAAACGTCAAACCATTGTAAACTGCAACTGCAACACAATTACATTTTTACATTTACAACGGAAATGGATACGTATCACTTTCGTGATTTTTCCTCAAGTGTTTTCCACGAATAAGTTTAGAGTATTTAGCTCCTCATTGAAATTGCTTCAAGTTATCTCTTAAGTGCACTTTGTGAGTCAAGTTTAGATGGAATTGGGCTTACAAATTATATGACAATAATACTCTGCAAATACTACTACTGCTGGAAATTAAGGTCGAACTGTCGGCGCTGATCTAAAAGCCTAGGTTTCTTCCGAATTCTTATAGCTCAAAAAATTACTCAGCTCAGTTATCAGTGCACTTAAGAAAGGACGCGGGGACTCCTTGCGAAATAATATTTTCTTGAAAGCATTTACAAAACGTTGACTGATACGCTAGCACTAGCTATCACTATCACTCCTGTGGCTGAGTAAATACCATGCACATATCCGAAACGAAGAAATTCAGAAATTTGAATAAGAAAAGGCAATTCAAGTGGATTTAACGCTTCAAGACTTGGAGGAGAGCAAAACCATGTTATGGAGTAAATCATGAGCATTTAAAATTCTCCCTCAAGTGAAACGAGCGACCAACTTGAGCACTAGAATTTTTTTATCCCTATTTCTTTTCCAGATGCCTTACAACATTACCCACTTTTATGGAATAATACATTACAAAGTATTTTTTGTACTTGTTTGGATATGAAAATAGACTGATATATATTCATTACTGGTTTCCTTCACCAATATTTTCAAACTCTAGCTGTCCGCTTTCTCGTAGCACAAATCTTCAATGACACTCCGTTCAGTATTATTTGCTATATGCTTTATTTTGAGACATCGATGTAGTCGAGTAAGATATTAGTATTCTTCAGTTTTTTCGAGTGAAATGAACATTTTTTCTCGAAAAGTCGACATAGGTTTTTCTTGGCTTCTTCCCCACGTTGAATTGTCAGCAAGAGTGCACTTCTTAAGCAAACATTTAAATATGGAAGAGTTACGAACATGAACACTGACGTTCTTTATTTAGATAGAGTCAAATGTGAAGAAAATAGACGAAGAATGTCTACAAAACGTATATGCTTCTCTCCATCCGGGAGATGGAGAGGCTTTATTTCCTGTCTATTTAACTTTGCTGTCTTTTTCATTTATCAATCTGTCTGTTTATTTTTCCATGAGAAATAGTTATAAAGTAGAAACACAAAACGCGTCAGCTATGTAATCAAATACCTTATCAAATAAGCTATTTAAACGTATCACATTCTATTGAGAATGGAAATGCGAAAGCCAATAATAATTTCCTCGATTCCAGCGAAACTACATGAAAAGGTTTCACGGAGTAATAACTTTTGAGATGGATAAAAGCGCTTTTTCGTCTGCAGGAAAGCTGAAGATTTCTCAAAATCCAGTTTTCTTTTTGAAATCAAGGCCGTATTGTGCTTCATGAGTAAGGCTTCATAAAACTTTTAATATAATCTGACCTCCATATCACTCAAAGCCTTATTAATGATACTGACATCTGACAACAGTGAATCTATAAGGACAGTATATCCATATCGGGGACAATTCTATCCTTTAGCTTTTTCTGTATCCTTGGAACACTGACAAAATCACACAATACGGTTCGCAGAAAGAAAGATAAGGCACCTGTGTGTAATTGACAGAAGACATGCATCTGAAGAATTTGCGTAGTAAAATGGATGGCTGTTCACATGCACAAATGTAAGTGTCTGTGCCGTCTACATAATGCATACAGTTTTGACTTTTCGTAATAGAGAAAGCACTATAAATACATACATTCTTTATACATACCACATTCCAGGATTGAACTACAACAGCTCACTCCTTAGTTAGAATGACAAAAGACGTAATGCTTTCAAGTTTAAAAGGATTTTTGGAACTTCTCCCTGCATACCATGTCACTCATTGCTTAAGAGCGCTAAACTCATTCCCTTTGTGAGAAGAAAAGATTATTCTATCCTGAAAAGAATCCATATCACTCTGCATATCTTAACATGTACACTTTTCAGCTCGACATTAATCTACTATGAAAATGCATTGAAGCTGATGCTTGATAATAAAAAAAGAAAGAAGAAGAACACATGGAGAAAAGCTGGCTGGGAAAATTAAGCCAAGTTTCTGCTTGATGATATGAGAGCTCTTTCTAAACAGCTTTACCACCACCGACACTTGTGTAATTCTTTAATGTATCCAGTGTACAAACTCTCATAATGAATGTGAGTCGTACCGTACACCACTATGGCATCCTACCCTTTTTACTTTCACCATGAAGCATAAGTGCTTTCTCCACTTGTGGGAAGCTTTGTGGTGAAATCAAATCCAACTACACACTTGGGGCTACCATCACTTAAAAGTCTTTGCATGTGCTTCCATTTTCACTCATGACTGCAACCTGGGTTTTTTCCCGTTTTTCTATGAATTGAATCAAGATTTGCGTGTTTGTTTTCACTTGGGGGAAAAGTAATTCATTATAAAATAAATTATTTTCTTATTTACAGTTTTAGCTAAATAAGCATTTTTTCCAGGGGCCATTATACAACGCTCTATGATTTCTCTTGGGTGTTTGCGTTTTAAACTTATGTTGTAATCAGAACAAGTAGCAGTCTCCCGATATCTTTTCCTCGATTTATTGCGAGTAATAAGACAAGATGATGGTGATGACGGTGATGATCTCCAACTGGGCTCTGCACCCAATCTTCTGGCACCGGTTCTGTCTAAGCAGCTTTTTATACAAAATTATTACCACCGAGAAGGTTCATTACTAATGATTAATGGATTCTCTAGGGACCTTTAATTTTTACTTCCACCTCCAACCTTTCCTTCTCTATATCTCTATCATGACCATCACTTTTAAGACCACTAGCTAATATAAGTCAGTCTGGTATAGTTCAACTAGCATCTGAATTCCCTTGGGTTGACACTTAAGGCCCTGCCAATGTAATTCCGTATAAAACTCCCCGAAAAATGCAGAAGGGGTAAGCTATGCATATACCTGGCCTGGTTAAGTGTATTATACACGTGCATTCTTTGTGCAAGAGAAGAACACGATAGATGAGGGGCTAGACACGCTTCATTCCTTCTAGTTAATGATGGTGAACTAGAGTAAAAACTTCAATCTACCCATGAGAACATTTTTATTTTCTCATTCTCTCCGTAAATTTTATCTGAGATATCATACCCACCAGTAAAGGTTAAATGAAATCCAGAAAGAGTAGCTAAGCCCCAGTTTAAAAAGAAATGGAGAACCTCATATAATGAATTCAGGCGGCCTTGATATTCCTGTGGACTTAATTTTCCAATGTCTTCCTTTTACATGATGATGACGATGCAACCCAATTTTGCATGTTCAAAGCATTTTCTTCTTCAAGAAGAAAACTACTTTTTCCGTTTTTGAATGCAAAAGCGTGCACATAAAAGGGATGTACAAAGGAACTATAGCAAGAGGAATCAAAGGAAAAAAAAGGATTCTATATCTTTTTACAACCAGGATAGGGTGGAGAAACTGACAAGGAGGAAAAAATGCAAGGAATTTGTACCTGCAAAAAGCAACATCAAGTAAACAGTAATAACACCGTTTCACGGTTGAATAAACCTACATGCAAAATAATCTTATCCGGTCGTCCACACATTTTCATATGACTCAGACTCAGAATGCAAAACCAAAAGTGCCTAACACATGACGGTGGGTATACACTAGGTAGTACATTAGCAAGTTACTCTCCTTTATTCACACACAACTGTCGGCTTACTCTTACTTGTCAAGTTTATTCTCGCAGAGAACTTGCTAAAGCGCGCAATGTCTAAAGCTCACACAACATCAACATTGAATGAAAAAAGAAGGCTGTATTACAAAAAAGTGCATGGAGCAGAATCTTTAAAAAAACGTGAAGGAAACTCGTACACAACTCAGTAGACAACAAAAGTGACAAGAACAGTGGGTCTGGATGAATTTATGCATAGGCCACATTATCCTTTTCAAACACGCAATACATGAGATAGGCAGAGTTGCTATCGAAAAATGAGTTTTTTTATTGAGAGTAGAGGTATGCATGAGCCCAGCATATCATTCCATCACCATGAATTTATATTAAATGGAAATTCCGAGAAAACCGCTTACTTCAGAAGTTCCAGCCCCTTTTAAGAAAAATGAATCCCAAACCACATTCGTCAAATGAGAAAATCCACCCAGAATCTAGATTAGCAAGTCATATTTCAATACATTAGATTGTTCCATTTGACACGGGTGAGAACAAAAGAATCTAGTAACTCACCACTTGAACTGGTTTCTCACTTTCCCTTTTCTATTGTAATAAGCATGTAATAGGGTGAGAGTCGTCATCAAATCAAAATCCACTTGAAAAAGAGCGACCCGCTTCTCCTTTTTACGTCTCATAATAACTATGTTAATAGAATTGTATTCTTTGACAGTGCTATCCTCCCAAACAAAGGAAAACTGAGGAAAAACTCAAAACAGAGCTGATGTAGAAATTACAAAAGGGTGTGTGAAAAAGATAGTCTATGAAACACGATGTAAACTTGAGCAATAATGCTAAACCATCATACATAATTCAGCAAGGGAGACTGTTCAGTCCAGCCGTGTCCTCTTGAAAAGGGGTTATCTATAAGTGATCATGTATTGTGAAAAGCATTTGGGTATACATTCACAAAACAACACGTATATAAAAATGGACATTTTCCAAAGATACTTTCTTTTCTCTCCTTTCTTGCTTTCATAATATTTGGAATCGAATACCTAACAAAAATTCTTTTCCCTTTCACCATGTGTAAAAGCATCCATCTAGCTCAAACTGCAGTACATTCTCATTCAGCTGGCTTGGGTAAGTGCACGTTGTTGGTGTATCTATCTCCACAGGGAATAGTTACCCTTGCCTGATATTTCATGGATATAATGTATACCTTCCATAGAATTGATGTTAGCGTTGTAAGCATTTGTAATATATTGAAAGAGAAAAGCTTCTCCTGAAAGACATGCACATGCAATTGGTGTGGTAGGAGTGGATTTTGGAGAGAAGAAAGGTTCTTCCATTCCGTCAGAATGTTACCTCCTTCAGGAGCGGTAGCTAGGGTATAATCAAAGGAGAAAGCCATGTGCTAGTAGGTGTAGCAGTCAGCAACGCGTATGTGTGTACATCATCATTTTATCACAATAAAAGCAGAAGTCTAGGCCTTATTGTGTATACCATACATTATTATTGTGATTGTGACCAGGAATGTATGTATAACATACGGGTTCCCTAAAATACGTAGGCATTTCCTATCCTCTTGTTCTCATATTATGGTTTTTTGACCACCGACCGAGAGCTAGCCAGCTTCTCATTCCACGAGTTGGCAATAAATGCTTTTTGTTACTCTTTACAAGTGCTGCTGTCAGTCCTCTATCAAAGTCCCGCTTTCCCCTGCCACATAAAGCAGAACGCATACCTATCCCATCATACATACTGTAATACCTGTATAAGCCCATATAATGCAGACATTCCAAACGTGTGGAATATACCCATTTTGGGTGAGAAAAACTGGGAAAAAAGTAATAGAAGAATGGGACGGGTTTAGTTGGCACAAGGAGACCAAAATATGGGAAAGTCTACTTTATTTTCCTTATGCACATTGGATTGCATGCTTGAGTTGAACTCAATTTTTTAAGAGTGACTCTTTCCATTTATCTTCGGAATTTTTGATCCCATGATCCTCATTTCCATTCTTTTTACTAAGCGTACGCTCACAGAGGACAGGTTCCTAGGGGCTGCTTGCTTTCTTCCTTGTCTAGCAATTTTCCTTTTGCTTTTAGCCATCATCATAGACGAGAAAAGGCGTATAGGTATGTAAGTAAATGTTGTGCATGCATGCCACAAAAATTCTGTATGCATAGGTAACATACCAACCATACTTCACTAGAGAAAGGTGGAAAATAAATACTAACACAGATTGCCAACCATCCTTGTATATAGCTCTGCCTGTTACTATACAGGTGGGCATAGGAAGAAAGTCCAACTCATTTTTTGCTTGTTAACCCATTCTCTTTCCCATCACTCCGCCAGCCTCACTAAAATATTATTATGCATATGATCAAGCAACGAGCTAGGGTGGAACTGGATGAGTGTGAGAACATCCATGATCCATACTAACAGCATAGAATAAAGGATTGTCTAGTGAAGTCTACATTGCTCATTCATTACCCCATTTATCCTGCCTACCTAAGTAAAAGGTGATCTTCATGTTTAACTCAAAAGCCATTCAACTTTGAACATTTACATTTTAGGATCTCTAACCAACGAAAGAATGGAAAAGAAAAATGGATGTAAAACCGCTTCTTGTTTCAGCGGACTCTCGCAAGCTCATAGAGAGCTCATAGAAGCTACCGAGCTTCTAAATAATAATATTAAATGCTAATAATAATAGAAAGAATATAAAAAATATAAAAAGTCAGAAACATCTGTTAGGCTTACATATAAATAGCCTAACGATGAAGAAAATTTGAAGTTAGCCCTTTTCCTCAGTTTGATTCAAGGTAACTACTGAGCTGATTGCAAGAGTCGTTATTTTTTTTTTCAGAGCTGACTGAATTGCGTTGTCGTTAGATTACTATAATAACTAGCATAATATTACACATTTTACTTCAGAGTTCTGACTTTTTTGGTATTTGTTGGAAGGCTACTTAGCAGTGACTCATATATTAACTAATCCATACTAACCTCGGACTTTTCAAGGGTATCTAGATAGTCCCTGTGTGGTCGATCAGGTGGATGGTCGTTCGTTGCATAGCTCGTCAATTGGCAGAAAAATGTGAATGGGCTTGCCCGTAAAAAAACTCTTCCATTTTATATTACGCATTAGTTTTATGTAGGCCAGCCATGAACTTCACATAATAGTAATCACTGGTGACCACCAAATCCACATTTTATTTTACGTAGGCGTTGCACTCGAAAGTGACGGTTAATGTATATGTATTGGAAGGACAAAGTTGTAGAAAGGACATGTATGAGCTGCACTCAAGAAAACGAGAAGAAGAAAATAGACCGGAATAGTAGTTGACTATTACCAAGGTGTTCTCCATTGTAGGTTCGCAAGAACCTTCACTGCAACACTTCAAACTTCCTCTCGACTCGACCTTTTATAATGGAAGGGTTGCGTATACTTCGCCATGCGTTCAGAATGAACATAATAACAATAAGCAATGATACCGATTGAAAGCGAGCATATATTGATGTATACATGTTTAGCTATAAAAAATTTCCATGTGTTGAAGCATTCTATTTAGTCTATTCTACATCGAAGTAGCAAGCAGACACTAGCAGGAGGTAGGGAGGCATGAGGAAAATCTTGACAAAATATGTTACATGAATTGTCCAGTGGGAAACCATTCGACGTTTTATTGGTATGAGGCTGACATCGTTAAAGAAGGTTACACATTGGTTGTCTACTACTACCTTCTTGCTAGAGCATCATATCATTATTCCAGAATTGGAATTGCGTTGCATTGAGAAAAGAAACCTGATTGGAAGTTTACATGAGAATTTTATCTGGGGAGACTGCAGGACTTCTACATACTACATGTTGTTGGCCCAATCAATGGAAAATGTGCATGTGATGTGGTATAGGTACTTTTTCTTTCATGAAACGGAAGCGAGCAATTGCAATTCAGCTTTTTCTCTACATGTTATATATTTTCACTCTTATTCAGTTTCATATCAACTTGTCATCATACTCATAAACGCACGTGTATTTGATGGAAAAGAAAATGCTTTCTTTCACTTCCCACATCACCCCATTCCGTTGAAACTGATGATAATAAAACGTTTTTTGTGCTGACGAGTTCCATAACAATTCCAAAAATCATATGCATACGTACATGGTGGACGGAATTTGAAATATGTATTCTGTAAGTCGTACATTTTTCCAATCGCATGAAAATTGTAATAAAAAATAGTAGAGAAAGATAATGGAATTACGCCTTGCATGCAAGGAAGGATAGTCAATTTGAATGTAATAAGATGAAAAAGAGCGATGATGGTAGGATGGTGGTGGATGGGAAGAGAATAAAAATGTGAAAAGTTGGCGAGAAAAGGAATATTTTAATATGACTAAGAAAGACTGTATTACTGGAAAAATGTTGGTTGCTCTCGAGTCCTAACTTTTGTATTGAGCGTAATATAATATCAGTCGAGGAAAAGGGGAATCGGGAGAAAGCTCTTTACATTCTCGTATGGCTTCTACTTATCCAAAATTCGCATAAAAGTAGTACGCATATTAGTAAACATGACGTTCGTTTTATAAACCGTGCGGCAATAAGAAAGAGAAATGAAGGAGTGAAGTCATCATTTGAATTTGATGTGGGTGAACTCTTGTCCATCATTTCTTCACTTACTTTTGATTCACGTCTCTAGAACACTAGTAATAACTATATTCTGCATGACTTCGTCTCAATACGCTTTTGAACAATGTTCCTCTATTCTATTACTAAATTATTGTTCTAGTTTAATATTGTTATGTGATGATAATGATGAACAGTGGATGAATAAGATAAGGAATGATAGCGTGTTCGAGTATTTCTGGTATTATCGTTATTAGGTATTCCATGTAAAATTTCATATTATGAATTATGATGATGGGAAAAGCAGCCGATTTTAAATTAGGATAAAATGTTGTTATGTCATGCAAAGTCTATAATATTTCATGCAGATTACTTACTTCTTTTGTTAAAACATGAAAGGTGGATTGTAAGGTTACATTCGTCGAAAAATATTACATCAGCATGAAGAGTAGAGAAGCCTCTCATGGAATAACGTCAATCAAAATTCATTCATGACATGACACGGCAACGAAATAGAAGATGAAAAAAGCATGAGATGTAGACGAGTACCGTACATTTACTGAAACGGAGTTTATAACGTTATTTTTAGCATTGTGAATTCTCTATACTCATGCGGTAAACCCGCATGGTACAAATTACTCCCCTGGGAATCTGAATATAGAGATTTTGCGTTTCAAATAACTAGACCGTTGTGAACCTCAGGCTTTCGCATTACACATAGGCTAGGTTAGATACAAAGAATGACATGGTTGGCGTTATCAATATCTTTTTACTCTGATACACACTACTATCGCTGGGATGGGATTGTCTACAAGCCTTATTCCATATTATGCAAAATTTTCATTCATTTTTGTGTATACAGGACTTACGAAATGTAATAAAAACGAAAAAGTGGTTACACACCATCATAGCAGATGAAATGCGGTAAAATCTCTGTTTCGACGAATTCATAAAAGCATAATGTGTAACGCGGATTATTATTCATACTGAGGAAACTCAAAGTTATTGCTGGCAGCTACCATTTAATTACACATAAATATTCGTACAATACAATGAAGATATGAAAATCCTTTAGTTTTTTTTTTCATTTTTATCACAAGTCGCAGTGACACCGTAAGTAGATATTACTAAATTCAGACTAGGAGTTTGTGTTTCATTTTATCTCATTTAGCATCATCTGAAGAGCGAACGACACAATGACGTAGAAACACAACGTGTGCTTTGATATGAAAGGAATGTCTTCCAAGAATCATTAATATGTATTATGATACAGCTGTATTGTAAATTGTAGTGACACGCAGTAATATTTTTCTTAATAAATAACACAAACAAACACCTCTTCGAAGCAAGCAGTGAAAGAAGGTTACACACATAAGGAAATAGCCTGTCACCTCATCACTTAAAAGCCAAGTAATCAACTAAACAAGTTAGGTTTTCTGGTCTTGACGAGTTTAATAGATCATGCTGGAAGATTCTGAGAAAAACTGGGAAAAAA
>JAHZNA010004513.1:0-18847 GCA_027743935.1 Sinodicranocentrus sp. ZH6 | reverse complement strand
CTTAAAACATTCCGCGCTCTCCAGCCTAAACGGTTTGACTTTTTCGAATTCTATTTTTTGAAATCGATACGTAAACAGACGGTCTAATTAACCATTGCGAATGAGCCAAATATGAACGGTCCTTCAGGCCCTGCGGAAGGTCCTAAAAACATTCCGCGCTCTCCAGGCTAAACGGTTTGACTTTTTAAAATTCTGTTTTTTGCAATCGATACGTAAACAGACGGTCTAATTAACTATTGCTTATCAGCGAAATCCAAAAGGTCCTTCAGGTCCTACGTAAGGTCCTAAGTTTCAAAAATTAAAATATGGCGTGTAATATATCATTCTTCAGCATTTTTGAAGGATAACAAACTGTATTGCTAATGCGCCAAATCTAAAAGGTCCTTCGATCCCTGCACAAGGTCCTGGATGTCCAAAATGTACATACAGCGTGTACTTTATCATTCTTCTGCATTTTTAAAGAATATTTTCTGCGAAGAAACTTCGTTCTATTAAGTCCTTAATCGTTTATTTTTCCTTGTTGTTCTACATGGCTAATTTTTAGCCTTGGTGCTCGGACCTGGTGCTGTAGCCTCGGTGCTCGGACCTGGTGCTGTAGCCTCGGTGCTCGGACCTGGTGCTGCAGCCTTGGTATCTGGTGCTGGTGCTGTAGCCTCGGTGCTCGGACCTGGTGCTGTAGCCTTGGTGCCTAGTGCTGTCGCCTCAGCACCCTGATTCTATATGGGGGCATTGCACATGTAAAACGCTGTGCTTTGCGTGATATGCTTTCAGCTTTTTCAGCTGTCCTCTCGGTCGGATACAAACATTCAACATTGCAGTTTTCACAATTAAACAAAAGGTTATTTATGTTGTACGTAGAAGAGAGATTCCACGGAGAGTGGAGACCGTGAATTTCAGTTTTTGATTTTTGTGGGTGATTTGACGGTTGTTGTGTTTAAAAATTAATCGTCAATCGTAGTAGTTGGTTTAAGAAGTTGTTTCAAATTTGTGACACTTCCGCAAATAGCAAAGATCATAATGGCTTTGGTAGGAGGTGAAAAAGACGTCGTGACTGATGAAGGTGCCAACATGAGAAGTAAGATACATTTAGTGAGGCGTTGGCGTTTCACATTTTTCTTTTTCTGGTAGCTTTCAGATACTAGATACTAAAATTGTTTGTATTTTTACAGTTTTTGATTCAAACGTTGGTCACTGCCATTTGTCAGAGGATCATACTGAAAGAAAATATATTGAACATTTTGATATCCACGACAGCTACGCTATTACTACCGACACGGAGCATTGCTTAATTTGTGATGATTGTTCTCCGAAATCCTTAAAAGACTTGTATGAACATTGTCATCCCAGTTTACCTGGTTCTGATGGAAGCGCACTTTTGGGCCAACAACTGTTTGCAGTCTTCACCCTGCGTGTTTTGCTTAAATATCCCAACGAAAACTGTTGTCAAATATTAGGTTTAGCTTCTAATCCAAGCACTTGGTTAATTTTGTGTGATTACTGCGCTAATATGGTAGTAAATGCCATGAAAGTTTATCATAAAATTTTAAAACTGGAAGAGGAGCTCGGTTTATTCCAAACAGAAGCTCGGAATAAGATACAAGACGCTACAATAAAGGCTGAACAAGAAAGGGTTATTGTAGGGAATAACAACCTGGACATGGACATTAATGGTGCCATTGTTAACGTTGAAATGCTCATTCGTAGTCATTTCGTGGGTATGTATTTATCGTTAGTTCTTTGCTATTTGCACATGTCAGTCAACAGTTCTATATAGAATTCTATGCAAGTATGTAGTTTTGAGAGCAAAATTCCTAGAACGTAATATATAAAATATATTTATATAATCAAATTATTGCAGATAAGCCGAAGTCACTTATTTCTCAGCATACTGAAGCAGAAGCTGAACTATATGTTGACGCTAGGCAAGTTTTCCAAAATTATGATGAACATGATGACCTCATTGAAATCGAGGATAATGGAGAAAGTTGGCTTGATTTGCCATTAGGAACTGAAAGCGTCAACTCTAACGCAGATAAACGCGATCCGTTATATATACCAAACAAAAGTGATGCACAAATGCGGAGTCCGCGTCCGGGGCATACTCGTAGGTAGGAGTGAATATGATTATATTTAGTATAATTGTGCTGTTTTATTTTTACTCTGCTTCATTCAACTCCAAAGACGTCGACGTAAAGATGAACTAATTCCTCGCGTAGACCATGACTTACAACTAGACCATTTGTCTGTTCGACAAAAGATGCTTATTGCTTTCGCAAAATCGCAAAGTGCTACAATACCAGTTATAAAAAATTCTAAAAAAGTAGCAGGTGCAAAAATCAGGAAAATAGCGGGAATAAAATACTATTGTTGTAAATTATGTCCTAAAAGATTCAAAACTAGAAAGTGTTTTCGAGCCCACACAGAAACTCATGTTGGAAATAAGTTCGCCTGTGATGTTAATGTTGTTTCATCTAAAAACGAACCAGATCGGAAGAAGATCAAGCGTCATAAACAAAAGAAAAGTACACTTCCATGCAGTAGTAATCTGTCAAAGCGGAATCGGGATATGAAAGAGTTGTACCAGTGCACTCAATGTTCCAAATCGTTTTTTAATAAATTATTATATTTGACTCATGAACAAGAACATCAAATCAAAGACGAAACAGAAGAACAATGTACTCAAGCAACAGAAAATGACACGGAATATGTTGAAAATCAGTTTGGCTTTGAACATGAGGGGTCTTCAGAAAACGAAAAACCAATTATCGAGGGCGGATCTAAAGTAGAACATAAATATCTTCAAACATTGCAGTACAAAGCCTGCAGTAATAAATCATTAGAAGTAACCAAATCAATTCGTGATTCCGAATTAGCTGTTTCAAAGCGTTCAACAGTTGGTTCATTACGAACCATACAGGAAAAGCGATGCTTTGAAGATTGCAGCCTTGGTGAACAGCAGTATACTTGCAATCAGTGTTCATACAAAACAGACAAAAAGTTCAAGCTAATTCTACATTCGAGAAAGGTAAAAATCCAAAGCTCGTTTGTTTACGCAATTCACATATTAGCTTGTATGGTTTCATTAAAGGAAATGGAAATTTGAAATTATGTAAAGATTAAATAATTATTCCGAATAATATTTCCAAGCTATATGCTATGCTATAATGCATTTTACAAATTTCCTTCCGCAGCACAAGATAGACAGTTACTTAGAAAATGGATCCTATAACTGCCCTATGTGCACCACCCTTGGTTTTACTAATCGTGTTAGGTTTTTGGAGCACCTGAGAAATCACAGCCGAAAAGAAACTACGTTTCCGTGCCAGATATGTTCGTTTCCTGCTGTGACTATCCATAGCTTAAGAAAGCATATGATACGTGAGCACAAGGATCCTCTTCGTTTCCATTGTTCTGAGTGTCCATCAAAGTTTTTGCATCGTTCTGCGTATTTGGAACACAGACAAATTCACGCACAGAACCTGATAGATTCAAACGCTAAATGTCTGCTAGACACTCAAGTTTATGTGAAGGAAACAGAAACAACAACAAGCAATGTAGAGCGAAACGATCCAAGTTGGTCATTAGATGAAGCACCAAGTAAATCTGAGCAGACCGAATCCGGAAGAAAAAGGAAAGGTCAATTACTATTTTGTAACATATGCAAAAGAAAATACACGAATCTTTGTTCCTATCACAGACATCAGACACACCATAAAATTTATCAAGAATTTGCCTGTCCGAAATGTCATTTTCCTTGCGCTGGTTCTACCGCTTTAGAAAAGCATTGTAAACTAGAACTTTGCAACCCTGTGGTTGAATTTAAGTGCACCATCTGTGACTTCAAAACAGACAGAAAGTATAAACTCACAGCTCACGTAGAAAAACATAAGATAATGGAGGAATCGCACGCAGAGATTTTCACTACAAAACCTCCAATTTCTGACCAATTGGTCAATAATAATATCGATGATGAATCGCATACAGACCTTTTCACTACAAAACCTCCAATTTCTGACCAATTGGTCAATAATAATGTCGATGATGAATCGCATACATACCTTTTCACTACAAAACCTCCAATTTCTGACCAATTAGTCAATAATAATGACGATGATGAATCGGATACAAAACTTTTCACTACAAAACCTCCAATTTCGGACCTATTGGTTAATAATAAAGATGACGATGACACAGAAAAAGAAGACTCCACTCAAACACTTGCTGCACCTGGTGAATCCAGTTATAGAGGAGCTGCTACAAGTTTACCACCAACAAAGATGAAGCAGCCACCAGTTCATCGTGCTAAAAAGTTGGTGTGTGATTACTGCCCGTTCACGACTCGCCTAAAATGGCAGATTGATCTTCACATGAGAAAAGTAAGTAATCTGATATGGATCATATCTTAAAATTCACACCATGGAACCCTGACTTTGTCTTCAATAATCAATCATTTTAATACATCCCATAGCATAAGATTTATGACGAAAGCGAAGCTCCTGATGGAAAATTACGCTGTAATATCTGTGACGAAGTTTTCAAGAACGGTCGACAACTTATGGCTCACAAACGGGATTCACATCCTGAGCTTGAAATTAACTACGTTAAGTGTGACCTGTGTCCAAATAAGTATTCGAAAGTAAAGGCCCTTAAAGACCACGTAACTAAAGCTCATCACATGAAAACTAAATTTTGCTGCGAGATTTGTGGTTATGGTGCGATGTATAAAGGTACCCTTGAAAAGCACATGATGAGGCATACAAATGACCATGTTTATGTATGCGAACAGTGCGGAGCAACCTACCGATATCCTGCTGGCTTAACGAAGCACGTACGAGAAAAACATTCAGAACACGCCAAAAGCGAAGCGATTAGAAGGTGCAAGTACTGCCCGGACGGTGTCACATTACCGAACAAGGTGGAGTTACAAATGCATCTGAAGAATTCTCATAAGGATCTTTACATTTATAAATGTAACGATTGTGAGAATAGGTACTTATCGGTAGCAAGTTTACAGCTACACAAAAAAATCCATCATAAAAATGCTAAAGGTGGCGAGTGTAAGTTTTGTAACAAAAAAGTTGCAAGTGTGATCTATCTATATTCTCATTATAAATCTTGTAAGAAAAAACCCCCAGGCTTCCGGTTTAGCATGCCAGGAGTTGTTTCGAGGAAAAGGAAAACAATTGTAACTTTGGCTGAATAAAAATTAACGTTCAACTGTGCTATATTTAAAAAATAAAATGTATGGAATTTCAATACAAGAGCTGTCATGTCATTAATCTAAACTTATTGGAAATGAAATGGATCTTCATTCGCAATAGCAGAGGCATTGCAACATTTGCAACAATAGCGCCTTGGATTTGGATGTTCTATTAACCAAGTTTCACATATCTGACTGAATTCGCTATTGCAATGTGAACATTTCCACGTCTCATTTTTATGAATAGAACTTGCGTTTATTTGTAAGCTTTGTTTGTTCTTCTGTTTATATTGAGATTGACTTCTTAAGAACAGTATGTACAAAGCGTCACAAATTGTACACTTGAACTCCGAGGGGGGGAATTTTTACAATATTTCAAACATTAGCACAACATTATAAAGTAGATGATAAGTCAGGTCATATGACCTCCAGTACTTCAAACATGAATGACATTGAAACATTTTGTCACACAAGTCCAAAAAAATTTGAGAACCAAAAATGTTCTTCTCGTTGAGATCGGTCCAGAAAACCAAAATCTTACGGCCCTACCCTGGGTCATATCCAACCCTATAAAACAATCCAAATTCCAAACTATTGACTCCAAAATTTGTTATGCATAAACAATCCGAAGTCCGAATTCGCAATAACACATATTTGCAACCGAATTTAACTGGGGTAAATAAAACCATACAGTCAACAGTGCAAAGATTAACTACAGTACATGTAGTAATAAGAAACTCAACTCAAGTAGAGGTAAGTAAAAGTAACTAACGTACACCTACGTCGCAGTGTCGTAAATAACCTCAACGCGTAACTCACAACGTCACAACACGTCGTAATTCGTGATGTACGTACCTGACAAGAAACAAAGCGACGCACGACGCACAGCCACTGCGACGAATGGTGGTTACCAGATCAGTCTAAGTAGGCTAGGCTATTCCGTTAAATCTCTTCTATTCTAGTTTCTATTTAGTTTTTTTAGTCAGTTGTAGTAAGTCAGTGTTCTGTCGATTCAACATTTACTCTACAAAAACAGAAAATTAGGTAAATTATAGTTGATAGTGTATGACTTGCGATGAAGCATAATTAGTTAAAAAAGTATTAAGTTGAAGTTGAAATGAAAGTATGATATTATCACAGTACACAGAAAAGGTTGGAATATATAAGGGTGAAAAGGTTTTCTAGATTCCAACCCAAAACCCTTAAATATATATTTTTAACTCATGAATGTAGAAATTGTCCGAAAAAATATTCCTTTGATCCTAGATAGTAGACTTTAGACTATGTAGATATTTTCAATTTTAACCAAACTTAAACTTTAATCTTATAAAATTCCTGATTTTGAAACCTTTGGCGGCGTATAATAAGCAGTGTTAGTGTTAGTCTGGATATCTAAATAAATTTACAAAGTCGTACATTTGACATTGTTCATGATA
The DNA here is from genome assembly GCA_027743935.1 of Sinodicranocentrus sp. ZH6. Taxonomy (NCBI): domain Eukaryota; kingdom Metazoa; phylum Arthropoda; class Collembola; order Entomobryomorpha; family Entomobryidae; genus Sinodicranocentrus; species Sinodicranocentrus sp. ZH6. Next base: position 12,211 of record JAHZNA010004513.1, on the reverse strand, counting down.
GTTTGATGAGTCATTGGTTGGCGGTCACGTTATCAAAGCTTAACTAAAAATATTCCTCTCCAGAGCCGAAACCTCATGCCTCATACTAACTAGCAAACTAGAACGTATCACATAACTTGATTCAGATTTGGATTTAACGGAACAGAATTTAATTGAATAATTATATAAGTAGTAAAGCGGGTGCTGGGATTTAAATATGTATTTGTATGGGAGTAATGACTAGTTAGTGTAAAAATAGTGTGGTTGATTATGCAAGACTTTCATATTTTCCTGCTACCACCGTCTTTCATCATTCACAACATTAGGCTCTGTCTGTATTGGTGGACCACTCACAACTCAACTGGGTGGAAGTGGGAGTGCTCGCTGATTATTCCTGTCACCTGTCTTCAAAATGGGCCGTAGACGACATGGTAGGAGAGGTACCCAATCACTGGTAAATTTTCGTTTTCACTCATAGTAAGTACGGAATAAAATATTGAATTATTTGCGCGCAATATTCAATCATTGTGGGATAATGCAGTAGGTTTTTATTGATTTGGCTAGTAAACATTCTCAGTAAACTCGTTAACAAATCATCGCATAAATATTTCTCATACATAATTTCAAGATATTGTTTATTGTTCAATTGATCTCAGAAAAAGCGTAAAAGACTGAGGAGTAGCTCATCTGAATCTTCGTCTGGATCAGATTGGATGGAATGTCAAATACGAGAGGGGAGTTTTAAGAAATTCCGATCCCGGACGCAAGATTTCACTGTATCTTCACGAGCACCAGAGAGGAAGCAACGTAAGAAATATCAGAAAACGAAAGTACCGGAATCAGAAATTCCGCAGCAGTGCCACGGACTTGTATGTGTAAATGCTGCTCGACCGAAATCAAAATATTGTAGTGATGAATGTGGGATTGATTTAGCCGAGAAAAGAATTTTAACGGTGGTTCTAAATACACAAATTGATTGATGCATAGAATAAGTTTAAAGATTAATTTATCATACTACGATGGAACTTTTAAGATCTATCTGGGATTCTAATAGAACCTTTTGCTTGAACAGTTTCTTCCTGACAGACTTAACGAATGGAAAATGACAGCATGCATTGCAGAAGAGAGGAATCATCTAGAGATTGAAAAATTAAAGCATAAAGGAGAGAAACTACGAGAATCTGTGTCGGACCTAGAAAAAAAGCGGGTGGTAAATGAATAATTTTCATTAAATGCTTGACATTACAAATTTGCCTACGTTAGGGTTTATATGAAAATATGCATTTTTCCAATACGCGACTGTTGCGTACTAATTAAAACTCGACTCAGGCAGGACTGTGTATACTTGCATTTGTATAGATGCTGGATCAGTTCATAGACACTGTCTCAACGTTTAGCTATGAACCGGGGCAAGATGCAGAAGATGTGGTCGAGGAAGACGGTTCTTTTTCATGTGTTCTTTGTGGAGAAAATAAGAATTCCAAAACTTATACTAAGCATTTGGAGCGTTGTTACAATAAGGTTTATAATTTTCGTAGCGAAGTATTTACATTCAGAACAAATTCACTTTGGTTCATGTTGATGGTTGTAGATGGAAAAAAATGTCTGTTTTGCTTCAAAACTTCCGACCCGTGTTGAAGGTACGGTGATTTTTTGTGACTTCTTGGACAAGAAAACTGGTAACTTTTGTAAGAGGTTGAAAGTACTCTGTCCGGAGCACACCAAGAGTTCTAAGTATCGTGATGCGTCGGTAATAATGGTTGTCGAACTTGTTTGCGCTATTATGGTTGTGATTTTTGCTCAGTGTGTTTTTTTCGTAGGTTTGCGGTGCTCCTTTATCTATAGATCCATACGAGCTGGACTTGTTGAAAATTTGTAAAAATTTAAAAAGTTGTTGTAATCGGCATTACTGTTGGGAAAATTTGCGGAGAGCGGAGATTGATGTGCAAAAAGTAAATGTGGTATGTACTTTATGTATAGTTCAAAGTACACATAACCACCCTCAATTGTCACACAAGACACAAGCTATTATTTTTTCTTGCTAATTTTATAAATTTAAAAGTGGATGAAGCTACAAGGCATAGTGGAAGAAGAGAATAGGTGTAATCAAGCAATGAGTGAAAGATGCAACGTTCTGGGGCTACTCTTGCATTCTTCCCAAATAAAGAAAGAAACAACAGGCAACGATGGAGTAGAATAACAAAATGAAGAAGATATGTCAAGTCCAAACAACCCAGATATAAAAATAGAATGATATGGATATGGAATATAATGTTAAATTAAAAGTCATGGCTTAAAAACTTTACTTACTGTTCTGTTGACTTTTGATACACAATAATTGCAAGAGAAAATCGATCAATTATTTTTCAATTCATGTTCACCAACTTAACAGTTTAATTAATACAGCAGACACGCTACTGTATAGCCAGTCTAAAGTTACTAAATGATTAATTATTTTAAATATTTTTTCATTTCTGTGCATTTGGGAAGATGTACTCCGGCAATATTTTTTACTTTCTCTATCGCCCTATCCTTCATCATATTCAGGAAGAAATTTTTGCCCTTTTCCTCTGACTCCAGATCTTCCTCTTTTATGGATTCCATTTCAGGGACGTCTGCAGTATCTGCAGACGTCACTAATGCAAGCATCATTCCAGCAACGACGCCGTAATATCTGTACTTTTCAATTTCATTTTTGAAATTTTCTATGTTCAACTTATGTTCATCTACATCAATTCCCAACTTTTTCGTAAATAGAATGAACTCATCAAAATAAATTTGCTCAAGTTCCTCCTCCTTTTCATTTAAAACATGGGTTTGTGGGCTAGAGTATAAAAAGTAATGAATATCCACCGCTCGAGAGGATGCTCGAGTAACTTGGAAATCCACAAATTTTACTTCAATTGGCTTGCTAGTAACAGAGTCGTAGCGAAAAAGAAAATTGTTTGTCCTGTTGAAAGATTTATAAAAAAACACATTAAACTCTGGAACCTCAACAGACAGAGACATGAGACAACACAATATACAAATATTTGATTTCAGTTTTCAATGAAAACATACCAGCAATCTCCATGACCGATTACTGCCCACTTGGCTTTGCCGCCTACCAGCTGAAACATATCATGGAAGTAACTGTCAGAATAAATTTTTTCCACTAAAGATGCGCCAAGTTCTTCACCACTCTCCCTTAAAATAGCAGCTTGTTGATTAAGTGTGTGTTTTGTAATTTCCTTGAAAGCTTCTGGCATTGTCTCTACTCTAAACATGCATTCTGCCAGCCAGGAGTATTTGTTTAAAATTTCTTCAAAGTCACCGTGGAACATGGCATACGAAATTGCATGAAATTGAGCCATGGTCTTAAGGAGAAGTTGGCAGTGGTCAAAATCGAGTCCTTCCTTCCGGTTTGCCATTTTAAAATTTGATGCCTTAAGATCCTCCATTGCAAGAAAGTCACTTTCCCCGTCGGTTTTGAAGGCATAACATTTTGCCCATGGTCTAATGATTTCTTGGTCTGTTAATCCTGAATCAATTTGAAACTGTATCATGTCAGGTATGATTTTTCCATACATATTTACATCTTTTACAAAGATATTCCCTTCTCGTATCATTTTTACTCTAAATTCATTTTTTGGCAGCACTTTCAGCATTACCGGGAGCATAAAAGATTCTCCAGATTGACGATTTCGTAGATTCATTTTTACGGAGTACATAATTGACATGTAATTATCTCCAGCTACTGTGCCTTGCTCCACGTCAAAATCAACTAATTCCACGTTGGAGTTATAATTTTTCAAGATTGCTTCACGGATTTCGTTCGTAACAACATCTTCAATTTTCTCGGTAGTTACACAGCCATAGCCATTAGAATCGGTAACTGCCGGCCTTGAAAGTTCTTCCTCTTCAACCTTCATCGTCGCCATTCTTTTAATGTGCAAGCTTTCGAAGTTATCACTGAATACACTTCCTCAAATATGCACAGAGAAACTGTAAAAATATATCTCTAGAACGGCACTAACACCCTAAGAATACTGAGCTGGTCCGCTACTGAATGGTATTTTACAAAACACTACGTTGAATGAGAGAATGAGAGCTGAACTCGTCTGATTATTGAGGAAGAGAGATTTGTTGACGCCCGACCGTAAACCAAAATGCCTCAATGTTTGGAAGTCCGGTCGAAGCTGACAAACATGAAATAAAGTGGTATACCTAACTATAGATAATTGTCCACTCTTTTCAATGGAAATTCAATGCTGCATGCAAACATTTATATTTGTGGTCGCAATGACGGCAATGTTGAATACAATGGTGTGGCGACGTGACGTGGCGAGCGAGCTGTCGAATTCCAAGGTCATAAGCACTAAAGCGTATATCATCTCTGTGATCATATACATGCCAGAAAACCATTTCGGCCTTTTTTATGCATACTATCTACTGTCTATATTTCATCCATACACATACAAATATTTAGAAATAAAATGTCTTCAATTATGAAAAAAATTGAAACAAAGGAACCCTTTGAGGACCCTAACAAAGCACTGGATGAAAATAATTCAGGTAAATCAATAAGGAAGTATTTGTTTCAAAGATAGACTAGGGGGAACTAGGTTTCAGCGTATTTTTCCCGGAATTAAGGCACAGGAATTAACATAGGAAATGTATAATTGTTTTGACCACTAATTACTTGTAGGGTACTTACGTATGTTATGTATATGTTTAGAAGAAACAACTGTCCCATAATCGTGAATTACGCAAACACACGACTTCACATGACAGACTTTAAAAAATCTTTTATAGTCATTTTATGTAAGCATATGAAAAGTTTGTTGGATGCAAGAGTAACCTGTTGGATTCCCCACACAAGTGGTAGTGATCTGGTGGATGTATGCGTAACGTGTAACCGTAAAAAGAGAAGTAAAAGCATTAAACAATCCATTCCAGCTTCCAGCAAGCAGTAGTGTGTCTGCAAACTTGACTAGAAATATGCTCTTCTCGTAGTCATTCAGAGTTTCGTTCTCCACACACACAGATGATTCAGCTTTTTTGAGGGTATTCGTATTCTATTAAATTATACATGTGCCTAATATAGATAGACAGTCTTTAGGACTTTTCAGGTACATGAATGAAAGTATAATAGCATTAGCGACATTGAGCAAAGCAAGGTCAAATATTAATAGTGAAATTATGGATTTTCCAATTCTCGGTTTGTTACTTAACATGTACAATATGCAGCAATATGAAATAACTTTAAAATATTTTCGCAAGCACTCGCACATAATTAAACATTCAGCAAAACTTGTGATTTATTTTCCTAACAGTATGTAGTATGCATCATTCCTTGGGATTTAGTCTGTTCTAAAATTATATTTTCTTTTTGAATTTCTGTTCATCGTCGTTACATGATTTAAAACCTTATAATTATTGACTCAACGACATTAGAGGAAAACATTTTTTATTTTTCGTGTCAAGCTTTCGGCACTACTATTTAAAATCTTTTCATTCTTTCAATCTGCTTTCTTTATTCCGTATGGAGAAAGTCTAATGGGTGTAAGATGTCGCTTTAATTTTGGTAGCCGCAGGATATTTTGTTATTAACTAATATTTGAAATATATACAACGTACGAAGATTTCTAAAGATTTTTATCTCGTTGACTAACACTATCTTCTTTGTTCTCAGTCTCTTACTATCTTATTTCAAGTAGAAAGCAGACCATATTACTACTTTTTCATTTGGTTTCGTCCAGTTTTGTCTTCAATTACCTGGGTTCTCTTTCTCTCCTGCTAATCTTCAATTCTATATAGACTAAAGCCAGAGACAGATAGAATGGTGATCTTCTCTCCCCCTCTTTTCTCAACATTCTAGTGTCCTTCAGGAAGAGTATTTCTCTCTCTCTCTAGCGTATTTGTAAATTGGGAAACCTGAAAACTCTCTTTCTCTCTCAATATTTCCCTTAATACATTTTCATTCCTTAGAGATGTGCTTTCGTATATTGTGTCTTTTTCTAAGACAAGGTTTTCTCCCTTTCCCTTTAGCTAGTTTTAGACATGTCATGTCGTTGTCGTCGTACGCTTCGTATCATATTCTTCGTTACTTTATTCACCATCCATTCTAGAGAGAAAGCGAACATTTTGTTCGTTCTTTTTTTCTCCATCGTTTCTTAGTACATACTGGCTCCTGTTTCATTCCATCTTTTTCTTTATGTAACACATTTACTACTGGCGAGAGCCTGCTAAGGTTTTATAGGGGAGGTTGAAACTGTACGGAAAGGAAGAGCTGAACACAACACACAATTTTTCTTTCCTTTCTCCCGATTTTTTCCTGTTTCTTTCTCTTGAACTTTTTTTCGTTTTTCTGATCTAGTTTTTTCCTCTAACTTTCCTTGTCTCTCTCTAACAGTTTTCATGAGCAGCTCTTTCAATTTATAAAGGCATATATATGTTACATACTTCCTAGAATCCTTTCTCGTTGTATAAAAAACCAGACTACCCTGAGAGATGGAATGTGCTCAGCCAAAAGCTATCAAAAAGCAAGAAGAAGGAGGAGGGATGTGCTACTTACTTCTATCATTTTGGTCGACTCTGAGCTGGAGCTTCTTCCACTTCTGGAGCTGCTAAAAACTGGAGAGAAAAAATAAGTATTTCTCTCCTCGTCTTCTTCGTCCTCTTCCTCTCTTTTCCCAACATGAAAAAGTTTTTATGCCTTCTTCTTTGCTTTTAGTACATACATATTTATATATGTATGAAAAGGGCGTTATATCCATCCCGCTGTTATCCTCTCGCAAGGAGCAACTCGAAGGGATAATGCTTCCTCCTGTACATTTCTATCCTCAACTTCTATATCCATTTGTACTTACATGTTCTTGTACAGGGAAAAGAATATGCCAGACCAAGCTCTTTTTTCTCTCTCAGAATTTTTTCTTTTTGTGCCTATGATGCAATGCAAGGCATGCATGAATGCATGAAAGGAAAAAATAAAGGATGAACTTACAGCTGAAAAAAATGTGGAAAAAAGGGAGCGAGGAGAGATGCTGTTCATTCATGATGATGCGAAGGGTTGTGTGTTTGCCTCAAAGTCAAGCCAAAAAAAATCTCTCCCTTCATATCTGTCTGAAAAAGGAGGCGACCATCCTTCCAGCTTAGGGCTCCTCTCCCCTAGAAAAAATATTCATCCAGAAAGTTGGATGTAACGACGAGAATGAGAGCGAGAGGGAAAAAAAGTTATTCTCCAGTTTTTCTCCATATCATATCTTGCAGAATAGATGGAGGAAAAGAACAAAGTGGAAAAAAACATGAACAAACGTATATATTATATATTTATGTCTGACTATATAGCAAGCGCGAAAGGATTTTTCAGGGCAAACCAAGTCTTTTTGTATTTTTTTCTTATAAGGTTCTTATGCTTCTTATTATAGCAGGAGGAATGCTTGGATCACATGATGCCCAAACAAGAGAAAACCAGTCAGAAAGGTTTTGATATTCCCTTCTGATTTTTTTTCCTCCCAGTTCAGCCTTGCTTACTCTTTCAGATTCTTTTTTCCTTTCCCCACTCCCTTTTACAACTCACATCATCAACTAGGTTGAGAAAAGGAATCATATCTTTGGTAGAGATTCCTTTCTCGTCATCTTCTCATCTCTCGTCGTCGAGTACCTTTGCTTCCCCTCACATCATACACAACAGCTGAATAATATTTGTAACTGAACCCATGTGCTGCATGTGTATATCCATATCCATATATTTCTATAAAACCCATCATCAGCCTGGTTGGATTCTCCTTGGACGTCGATCGTCAAGAAAACGGGATGTAAGGTTTCCTATTACGTTAGACAGGAAGAGAGACATATCCTAACCAAACCTTTTTCCGTGAACATCTCACTGGTCACTCCTCACTCAACATCATACCTTTTCCAAGTTATGAATATCATGAGGGACAAAGTAATGACAACGAAATGCTTCGAAATATATTATTATTCGAGTCTATTCCCAAGTCAAGTTGGGAAATGAAAGCTCTCATCCTCAACTTCATAAATGCACACACCTAAAAAAAATATACGATTGTTCCTCATAATATGTACGTCAGAGAAAAAGGCTATATACCTAGTATAGGAACTAATGTAGGAGTGAATTCTGAAATGAACATATATCAGTATAAAGCGTGTGGAAATGTATATAACAATCCTTCAACTTCCTTTTCCAGTTATTACTCTTTTTTGGTTGAAGTGGAGGAATAGGAAGCTGTAGATGGGTATAGTAAAAAAAATCGTTGGAATTTTTTCCTTTTTTCATCGAGCAGAAAGCTTTTTTCCACTTGCTTCATCACACTATACCATCCTTTCTCTGGTGCTGCTGCTCAGCCTGACATGAGCTTCCTGGGTTTGGCTACTTCTTTTCTTCCATTTATCTCTGAAATAAAAGGCTCTTATGAATATAGGTACGTATCTCTATTATACGTATACTGACAAGGCATGTGTTTGCTCAGTTGCACACGTGGCCTGCTCTCTTTCGCTCACTCTGGTTTCGCCCTGAAAAATAGGATGGATGGATGGATCGAGGAGAGGGAAAGGAGGAGGATGATGAAGTAAAATAGCAAGAAGTAAGCAGAGTGGAGGAGCAACGTGCAGAGCAACACGAGTGAAAATCCCTGAATAATGCATCATTGTCGTATTTTTTCTTGCCAGCTCTTCTAACTCTGAAGGCTAGTGTTGGGTTTGGGTCCGTTGTTGTTTTCATGCTTTCTTGCTCCGATGTGCTGGCTTTTCTCTTAGTATAAGCAAAAGAAGAAGCATTGCTGGATGATGATGTGTTTTGGGTATTTTCAGTGAAACAAGAGCAGCAGCAAAGACCGAGTAGTGTGGGTCGAAAAAAAGAAAATAGGAAGGAAGAAAAAGGCCCTGGGAAATGGAATGAATGTTTTTCTCCTCCATGTATATACTTCACCGTCTGATACAAATGGTGAGTCAGCAGAAGAACTCAATTTTTTTGCTAGAGGAAGTTATTTCAAGGAAGGTTTTTAGGGTAGCTGGTTTAATGGTATGGCTATGGCATGACCATGAAACAAAATGGATAGAAAAATGTAGCTCTAAGAACAAACAACGACAGAAGCAGGGCTCTAAAAAAACTAAGGTAAGGTACTCGACTCTAACTCGTCTAATGCATACACACAAGAATGACTATCATCCTGTCCGAAAAAAACTAGAGTGGTTAGCACGGTGAGGTGGTGGTATAGCAATGGAAGTGGAGGAAAAGCAAGTAGCATGAAAATAAAGCTCTCCAGAATGGAGCAAGAGAGACGAAGAAGAGAAAAAGCAGCTGCAAAAACCGGCTTTCGCTTTTTCCTCCCTTAATTTGATAACTTTTTTCGTTCCTTGTTGCTGGATTTCAGTGAAAAAAATAGGGAAGGATGGAGGGCTGGAGTGTTTGTATGATAAAGCATGTACAAAATATATTTATACTATGCTAGGGATGAGAGGCTTTAAATAGGAAGGATGCACAAAATGAAATGAATGGTTTTCACATTTGGTTCTCAGGAGGAGAAGAGAATATGTAACATAGGGGAAAACAAAATCCAGGGAATGTGTAGATCTGAGCTGTGCAAGTTACTCCTACGGAGAAAAAAAGGAAATGGAGCAGAAGAAGGAAGCTGAAAAACTAGTAGAGAAAATTAGGAAGAAAAGGGTAAAAAGGAAATCCCTCTTATAGAGTAACCATTCCAAGGAGGAAAACAAGAGGTAGGACGGGGGAAAGGCGGATGTTCGAAAGTCAACTTGGGAATATAGGACAGAGCATATTAAGGCAATACTTGGAATTTTGGGAAACTACTGAAGCAGAAAGGAGACGACTTAACTTCCATTCTTCAAGCAAAGACGGAGAGAAAATGGATTGTGTTATGTATGAAAGAAATCTATTATTTGCCACAAGTTCTATATGATAAGTATCATTTTTGGGATACATGTGAACAAGCCACTTCGCTAGGACGCAACTTTTAATGCCTTATATCTTACTGGGCACAGTGACAGGAACAGAAATTTGACGAGGAAATGCCAAAAATCAAGGTTGTATAAACTCTCCTTGCATATTAGATTATCCAAAACTTAAATGGCACGTATGGATTGTCGATTATCATCATGAGATTACAGAAAAATACTATTCACCCAGTCAATTTTTCATTATTCAAAGTCTACGTTGGAAAACAGCGCAGCTTCTGCATAATATACAAGATCTTCAATCGAAGATTGTTTAAACAGTCAAATCAATGCATGCAGAAAGAAACCTGCTGATGAAGAAATGGCAAATCACATACTTAACCTCTATTTCATCATCCTCCTCCTCTCAATGATTTTCTAAAGCAAGCAGACCTTATCGAATGATGGTATATGGTGCTGATGACGACGACGAAGAACCGACGGAGAGAAGTAATCATCATGATGAAGACCTCCTGCCTCATATCTTCTGCTAGAAAGAAAAAAATCCATGATTTTAATGATGATGATGGTTGCTTACTCTGCTACTTTAGTTTTTTATGTCTGTACATATGTGTATACGTACCAAGAATGAAATCTTGAAGGCCACGAATTTTTTCTTGCTTGTGCCAGAAACCTATGATGATACAAATATACGTATGAAGCACATGAGGAAAAAGAAGGAAAAAAGTTCATCCTTCTATCCGCTGTTTGCTGCTGATATCAATTTTTTCTATCCCTCTCCTTTTTCCTCTTCGTCCTCTTCAAGAGTCTTTTTTCTATTTTTTTATTTTATTACCACTGCCACTTTACCAACATGGTTCTTTTTTCGCTTGAGCCGACTCCTGTTTTGTAAAGGCTGTATATAGTAATGTGGGATACAAGAAGGTTTTCTTTCGTTGGGTATTATTCATCGTGAGTTCGGTGTTGGTGAAAAATGAGTAAGAATGGATTTCTCAAAAACGTTCTGAAGGTTTTATGAATGCGATAAAATACAATCGTTACTTATGCAGTATAGTTTGACATAGAAATTGGAAATTAGTAAATTGAAATGTAAAATTCAAGGTGCTCAATTGTTTTGCATACATTGTCTGTGTTGCCAGTCAATTTAAGGTAAGTGAAGATTACTAAAGCGTTAGTGACGTGGAAAGAAATCTTCAACGTAGGTAGCGTGATCAATCACGGGCGACTCTAATTGTAAGTTAGTACTGACGGAGAGGAATTAGCTAATGATGGAATAACTGTTAAAATGGCTGATGATGAGGAAATTGCTGTTTTAATGGCGCCCTGGATGTTTTTGAGGACACTCTAAAATGCACTATTTAGTTCACTGGAGATTTTTCTGTGATAATGATAAGTTCTCAACTCTGAATTGTGTTTGGATATGCATTCAGTTATTAGCTCGCAATAGTGTTTTAAAGGCGAACTTATAAAATCGTCTGCGACGTCTGTGTGTGTGTGTCTGTACTGTGCACACAACGTACACTTTGTTAAATTGAATTTATGTTCTAAGCTCCAATAGGAACAACTATACAACCCGCGCTTGGATGTTTTACTGAGTGCACAGGGTGTTAGATTAGGTGATGTTCATGTGAGTGCATGGGGCATTTCACTGATATGAATGCATAGAAATTTTTGTCTAAGGTCCATAGGAACAAAGATACGACCCGATTAGCTGTTTTATAAAACGACTTATGCAGTAAGTAAAAATGGTGTATGTAAAAAGACAAATAAAATGAAAGATTTCGTTTTGCAAGTGTTAGAATGAATCAAGAATAGATGTGTAGCAAGACTTTGTCCACCAATCTTGAGAATGAATCATGTGTAAAGAGTGTGCACAGGTCTTTCTGTGAAATAGAGTGTTCTATGGAGTACACGGTGTGTTTTACAGAATGTTTAAAGGTTTTTACTGAGCGTTACGGGAGATAAACTCTCTGCACGGGATGATAGGGATGTGGCACGGCCTGTATGGGGTGTTCGAATTTTGTATGTATTGTTCTACTTAATGTGTGAGGTTTTATACTGAGTAAATGGGGTGTTTCACTGACTATACGTTTTACTGAGGAATGGTCGTTTTGTTTTGGTGTTATTTTATGTTGTTAGGTTGAAATGTTAGGTTAATGTTTGAAGTAAGATGACGTATACACTTAAACTTATCTTTCACGATTTATTTTATAGTCGTATTCCTAAATATCCCTGATAACTAAGGGAGACTATCGACTTTGCAAAGTAAAGTAAGAGACTTTGCTAACAGAAAGATTTCCTTTCATATTTTTAA
>JAHZNA010004512.1:0-23647 GCA_027743935.1 Sinodicranocentrus sp. ZH6 | reverse complement strand
TAGTACTCAGCACCTCTCGTAGTTCATTCTCATTTATGTAAGATTTGTATTTGTATGAGTGGGCTCCATTGTTTTTATGTGTCTGATTGTGAAATGTGAGTTTGTTTTGTTAGCGGTTGGTAGAGAGAAAATTGACGCACTTATCGTTAGTAAATCACTTTATGCCGGTTTTTTATTAGTTAAAGCTGTGTGTAAGTAAATAACTTCGTTTAAACTTTTACATAGCATAAAACTCAACGCACATGCAAAATATACTAGGTAGTTTGATTGGTAAACTCAAAAGTTTCAAAAACAATTGCTAAATGGCTTTTACTCGGCAGCCCGTGTTTCTTTTACAGGCTTATGCATTATTTAACACGTATTTTTAACGGATAACAGCGAGGTGGCTAAACTTTTACTGCCACTGTAGTTATGATCATTGTGTTTGCAGCTATTCGATTTCTGGTTTGAATCTGAAATGCTCTATTTGAAATTAGTTCAGCGATTAGCATGATTACTGCTATACAGTAGATTGCTGACAGCACTTGCAGTAGCCATATTATTAACCTATGACTTCCTTGTTTATATTTCTCCAACATTCTTACAGAATCCAAATCCCCACTGTTTTGATTCTGAATATCTGCCACTCGTGATGCTTTTCTTCCTTTTGAAACGAACAACATTTTTGATACTTGTTTAAAGAATACTTTTCTTCCCGATTCTACCTGCCTTGTATAAATTTCATTGACAACTCCTGGAAAATTTTAACACATACTAAATGCAAAATGAATTACACCGGTTAGAAAAGTTAGAATATTTGTTATTAAATCAGTTAGAGTTTTTTGATAAATACTCTCGAGTAACCTAATTCAAGCCTAACTATTGTGATAATCAATTTAAGTTTCATGTTTATTCTCTACTTACCCAATAGCTCTGGAAAATGCTTTGAGATTCCGAGAGCTCCCTTAATTGACATACGCCCCTCGTTTTCCGATTGCAAAAATAGCTTTTCTCCATTCACCCCTGTCAAGTATAGCCTTCCAAATGTTTCGAAAAAAGTTGTGTATCCAATACAAACGCTTTTGGATTTCAATACTTCACGGTAACACTGAAATAAAAACAAGGAATGTCAATATATCAAGCATGACATGTTTTAAGCAGCTCTGCAAAGCTATATCTAAAACCTCTGTCATACCAAATCGTCCGTGAAAGAAAATTTGTTCCATGCTCTTTTTATTTTTCGTGCCACGCTCGTATTCCAAGTTGGTAAAGGTTCCAAATCACCGACAACCAGTGCATTCTTTAGAAAATCCGAGTTAGCCAATTCCAAAAATGTTCTAGGCGGCTGGGCGACATGGGGGGTTATTAACCCGGAAATAAGTTTGGATTTGTACCCACAGCTAAGCATGATTATACTGAGGAACCAAACACCCAAAACCAACTTGGTTTTCTTTGTGTTGGTAAGAACCTTTAATGTGGCCACCCTAACTGGTTGATCGATTGTTAGTTTCACGATAGCCCCAACAAATAGCAATATGACACGAATCATTTGTCCTATTCGTAGTACCCGTTCTCTTTTTATGCTCAAGTGTACAATTGCAGAGAAAGCTGTGACCAACGCACTACCGAAAATACATACCCATACCTGGGTGGTGAAAGGTTCTATCATGGTATGCAAAGAATTTCCAGTGAAAGGTTTAGGAAAGGCAGTGATAAATGCTAAGATATCATAGTACACCAAGTCGGTGTAAAAAATTGATGAGGTTCCTACTGACGGATCACGTACGCTACAAATGTGACTTCTGCCGTGGGTCAGCGGCAAAAGATACCCGTTATTGATAGAGCCAGATTGGAAAATTTTCGAAGCAATAGCATTTATGCGAATAGTTGCATTTATTTGGTTCGCAACTTCGTAGTAAATATTTGACACGTAACTACTCCATAACTTCGTCTTCTTGAAGTATTCAAATGCCATTATCTCTAAAGAAGTTATTTGAATTGTAAGATTCCCTTTATGCCAATTTAACCTTGTGATACAAAATTTGCAGTAAAACTGAAAATGAAGGTTGAAATTTTCCCTTGTTTCTAAAGATTGACTTTCTCGATTTGATAAATTAATAAAAATCAAATTTGGTAAATGTGTTAAGTTCACGCTATTCCTATGCTTGTGGTTTGATGACTTGAATAATATGTAGTAACTTTGAAAAATATCTTTCCTATATGACTTGTAAGAGTCGCTTGTACTTATGATTTTCGAACTATCGCTGATGACAATGTTGCAGTAATATGGATTGAACTTTCCAATATCCAATGAACGTTGATGCCCCTCCAACAGTTTCTCATGACTATCAGCAAACTGTGCGATACGCTTGCTAATGATTTCCGGAAGTACACATGTATTGAAAACGTCCATCTCATGCAATGGATAAATTATAGATACCATACAAACCGGAGAAAGAACTTTGTGCTTGTGTGAAATTTGCGTGAAAATATGGCTGAAAAGCCATTCTAGAAATAGCGTAATGGTAGTGGAATTTGCACATTCACCAAATCTGGACATCACTATAAGCAAAGGCTTCACGCCTTCCTGCAGAAAATAGGATGGAGAATATCGAGATCGCCTGTAATTTTCAATTACTTCGGTATTGAGGGCGATCAGTGACAGTGACCATTACATCACTTGGATCGGACTGCGAATGTTACCAAATTAGATTAGAATATCGGTTATGTTCATGTTTTTACGCTATTAGTGCTTTGCGTTACGCCTCAACTAACATTGAACAATTAACTAATTGATGAAGAGGAAGGAGTTCCTTTTCTATTCGAAAGTGTTTACACAACACTTTCTTTGATTCTTCAGTCTTTTCTATATTTGACAAGGAGTGTCTTCTGCCCTAAATAACTACACAAATTATGTATATGGCTGACGGACAGGAAAGACACTGTCCACTATTGTACATAAAACTGACAAATAAAAGATCAGAAAATGAAGAATGAGATTATAGCATTCACAAAGTTAAACGCTAATTACTTAACGCCTTATTCCACATCTCTCCGTTACTCCACGCCTCCATCCATCATCAACCAATCCACGCCCTCATGTCCAAAGCCATTAGGGCACAACGAGTAAACAAAACCAAAATATCAAATTTTCATCAGAAATGTTTTTTAACCCTATCAAAGCTCCAAAATTTCTATATGGCATGGCGTAACTCTGCGCGCTGATTTTTCTTAAGCAGAAACAAATAGAAAACCAACATTACGATTTCACTCGTGGCGTTGGCGTCCTTGGATTTGACATTGCTTTAATACCGAACAAATGATTTCGACAAAGGGAAAATAATAAAGATACTTGACAATACACTATTACAATCCTTATTGTTATTAGTATTAGACTCAAGTTAACAAAAACCCTTTGCTCCCCATTTTCCATTTAACAATTTACCAAGTAATGGTTGCAGTTGCAGCTAAAGCTAATGAGCTATGAAATATTCCGAGATGCGAATGATGCGATATACACAAGCTACTTCACAGAGTTCCACAAGGCTAATCTGTAAAATGCAAAGATCTTTGGTAAAATACATGTGAGCTGGGCATTGAGAGACTTTTTTCCGGATTTTGTATGACTTCGCTGTGACGTCAGCAAACCACAAACAGGTCCTATTCGCCATTTTCCGCCTCATCCTTTTTCTGTGGGAAATTTCATTGCTCCCTCTTGCCCTCCTTGTAAACACTAAAAATTTACAACCCTGTTATCAAAAATTGTAAAGGAAAACAATTTAAATGAGAAAGTGTTCTGTAGTAATAAGTTTGGTGGACATTAGGTGGCTAAAATTTGCTTTGATCAAAGGTCAAGGTCAGATCCAGTTTCAAAGTTGTAACAACGTTTGGCAAATAAATTGAAATGGGTGAATGAATGGTCCCGGTTAGTCAACTAAAGAAAGGGTAGGGTTGAAATAAAAGTGCGTTTTAATTATATGGTGAATTTATTCGGATTCTGTGTTTGGTACGCTAACGTATGAATTGGTTGGAGGGTAATTTTGTGGTGCGTTATATTTAGTAATGTCAGGAATTTCATTATTTCCATTTCAATAGGCTGTTATCGTTGATCGTGCTTGGAATTTGTAGAGGATGCACTTGGCAATGCATTGTTTAGACAGCTGATAGGTCGGGAACAAATAATAATTTGCTAGTTAGGTGTGTCAACACATAATTTGCAAATATATATCTTCAATTAATGGTTCATCTCATTCAGTCATCAGTACTTAACTGTACATAGCATTGGGGCTGATAGAGTTTGAATGTTAATTATGTCACATGTTGTATGTTATTGTTGTGGTGTACTGTGATTGTTAAAGTAAGTTGTAAATAGGATTTCTCGATTTAAAATTCAACATTGGAAGAACAATTTTAATAATTATATAGAATAATAATATGCAGCCGTCTGAAACAGGAAATTTGAGGTAGATTCTAGTGAACAATTGTGCATATTTTTGCATAAAAGATAGCCGAAATATGAAATAATGAAACTTTAACATCAACACGTGACATGTCAATCGTCCGCAATTTATGTTGGTCGCTCTTTTCTCCAACGATTGTCATGTATGTTGTATGTTTTTAATATTGAAAGATGAACGAGAACTGTCAAGGGCTCTGCATTATTTTATTTTTTGTTACTTGTACGAGTTTATGTGGATTAAAAAGGACTCGATCCGCTTAAATTAAATGTCATGTGTATTATTTATTTTTTAAATTCCAGCTTAGAATATTTTTTTCTTCGGTTATTGTTATGAGGCACTTTTACTGCTTACCCAAGATTTCTACTACTGATGACTGAAAATTTTGAAATAACAGTGATTGCAGGGTATAAAGTTGACACTAGTCAATAATTCTCATACCAAGCAAAGCACCTAAAATAAAATACGCAGATATGTATAAAATTATATAAAAAGGAATCATGCAGAGAACATTGACTAATATTTGATACATTTTTATTTCTTGTAGATAACTGCTTCGTAGCAGAAAATTGGAAGGAACCTTATACTAAAAAGTCACTTGGAGCTGGCGTAATGTCTGTAGTCAATTCATAGTTGTTTATACAACAACGGTGATTGGAGTTTCTTAGATTTCCGTTACGTTTCTGTCTGGTGTAATTGAATTTGCAGTATTATATATACAGATACATAAACGAAAAACTTCAAAAAATTGTATCGTTAGGTATCAGTGATTTTTTGAAATGACTGGAGACGAGGACTCCGAAGTTGTGCTAAATAATAATTCTAGTTGCACTCAAATTTCGTCTAATTCAATTACTCAACAAAAAAATCAGAAACGAAAAGACGATACTGGTAGCAATGGCAGTTCTCTTAGTTCAGATGAAAGCAGGCAGACTGGTGTGCAGAGTAGAACTGTTGAGTTGGTCAGTGAAGTCTCATCAGTATCTGGCGAACCATTAACATCGTTGGGAAACCCTAGCAAAAACTCTGTTTTCAGTGAAAATGATGCCGATATTATATCTACAACTGCTCTGAGTAATTCTCCTTCAGCAGATTCTAACTCGGAAGTTTTTATTAGTGGTGCGTCGACGTCAACATTTGCACACTGCGGGAACGGTGATGTTTCGCTAAGTGTTCATCAAGGGGATACCGGTGGTACCCCTTCCGGCCAGAGTCAGCTTTCTGATGCTCAAGTCCAAGACGATCCTGATCACGCAACCTTATCAGAAACTGATCTGGCTAGTGCCAATCTTGATCAAATGACTCAAGTGTATCATCAATTGCAGAATTACATTCATAAACTCAAAGGTAAAGGAAATGGAAATAATGTGCACTAACATATACACACTGTCAATAATCTGAGTGTCCGAATTATTATAGGCATGTATCAAAAGAAATTCAAGTTGCCGTTTTAGGTGTGTACACCACATCAAAGTTTCGGTTTGTGTTCTTGTGCCTTTGTATGCCTGTGCTCATATTTATTATTTTTCTGATTTGGAAAATACTCCGAACAACAAGTTAAATTTACTTTACTGAACGCTAGCGTAGGTCAAATTTGTGAGGAGTAACAGCAACATCAAGTTATTTCGTCTGGAAAATTTCTTCCTGACGCTTCGTCCACATCCTGGGATTGCTTAACGCCAACCACAGTTAGGTATTGTAAATAATCTTGTTGCGCTATTTGTTTATTTTAGGACAAAATCAAGGCCTAAAGTTTGAGATCAACTGACAGTTACTTTGTTACTTAAAATATCGTTCTTGCAATGAAAATTTAAAAATGTACTATGGTTTTCTTAGCAATACTGGAAAACGACTGATGGCGAAGTGCCGTATGCTGTATCAGGAAAATGAAGATTTGGGTAAAATGATAACAAGTGGACGCTTAGCAAAACTTGAGAGTGACTTAGCTCTTCAGAGATCCTTAACTGAAGAGATGAAGAAGTCGCAGTCTGGTGAGCTTGGAATGCCTTTTATTCTCAATGATTTTTAGTAATATTTACATCGGTGGCATTAAAGTTACTTTTTTTCATTTGTAGAAATGGACGATCTGGTTCAAGAACTAGATGAGGATGTTGAGGGGATGCAAAGCACCATTTTCTTTTTACAGACACAACTTAGAGAAAAAATTAGTTCTAATGCTGCAAATTCAACTTTAAGCCAAAGTAGTGATCAATTAGTAACAGTAAATTCATCCGAGTTGTGCGCTCAGTGTCGTGCAGCTCAAGAAAAGAAACATGTTGTAAATCACACGTCTCACACAAAATCTTCGTCAGACGATAATGTGGTTAAGATGGAGGTGGAAAATTCTATCGGCGAAGAAAACTGTAGAATACAAGATAGCACTAATTCGTCTGATAATGAGAGAACGTTTCTTAACGGCGAGTCTGAGTTGTATTCTCCTAATCGTGAACAAATAGAGCAGGCTAAGCTTGCCGATAAAAGAACTAGAGCAAGTAGACATTCACACATTGCAAAGCAACCTTACTCAGTGAATTTGAATGCGGAAAGTACTTCAGAGAATGATAGTAACTGTAATACAGGCTTATCCGTGCAAACACCACCGTGCAACGCCATAGACAGCAGTAACAATAGTTGCAGTAAAATGAAATCAAGTGCAACTGTTCAAATTACTGATGGTAGTGAAAAGGCTAGCGACGATGAATCCCTGGAATCGGACAACACGGTGAAACCCCCTTCGGCAAAAAGAACAAAGCTTAGTGGTGGTAATCGGAGTGTTAATGTTGGTCAGTTACAAAATTCTGGTGACGATGGAAGAACAGTTGGACAATTGGTGCCCACGTCGTCCAGAACTCGTAATGGGGCCGTTGAGCATTCATAAATTAATTTGTGTGGCGATATTTGTTCTCTATTTTACAATCATGTGAAGATTTTCGGGTTATTACAACACGTACAACTGGAGAAGTCAGTCAATATGCATATATGAAAACGTTCGTTAAATACAAGGCTGGCACAAGTCCTAACAAACTGTTTCATAAAATAAGACAATGGGTGAGTTGTGCACTAAACGAAGAATAACAAGAATACCCACTTTAATTGACATATACAAATTTTCAGTTATGAGGTATGAAGATCGTTAGTAACATACACCTGGAGGTTTATAGTTCAGCTCAACAACGTCGTTCTTAATCTACTCGTTCGCGTGTGCCGTTGTCGTTCTCTTACTTATTATAATGCTGAAGTGCTTTTCACTCACCAGTGTTCTTGATTGTTTATACTGAACTGAAACATCCATTCCTGATTCTTGACGCTCTGTTTCAGGGATAAATAATTCATGTTATTTTATCTGTTTAATTTGTACCATGTTGCATTTACTGAATAATTAGGGGGTTTGTTTTGTAAAGGGAATATCGAAAGATAAGCCCGTACATAATAAGGACAATTTACATGAATTGAAAACAAGCTGCATAAAGTTGAGAAAATCAAACTTTCAGTATAGGAGTTCAATATACAACTTTAAAAGTTTACACAAACTAATGTTACAAACGGTATTTTATTTGTGAGGACGGTTTTAGATGTTTCAGCGCAAATCCCGTTATTGTGATTAGGGAATAGAATTCACTTAATGACTGTCAATTGTCAATAACGTTTATAAGTTTAATGTAAAAGTACTCAAAATAAGTACATGCATAATTTTATAGAGGTACGAGAATCATTTCAACGCAAACGTCAAGTACTATTGCACTTTTATAGTAGCAAAACCATTGAATGTTACGGCGTATGTATTGAATGTATACGTTTCGTATTAGTATTTACTCTGTGCTAAATGTATGTATTTTGCTACTAACTTCGCAACGGTGCATACATGGGAGAAAATGTTCGTAGTTCTTTCTGTTTGACATAAAATATAACCGTACTATTTTAGAATTTAAAGTTTGTTGTGAAGTCTGGGGATTCGCGAGATTCCTTCAAATGCAAAGAAATGTAAAGTTGTAGTGAAAACACTAGTGCCTAGTTGTTGGGCGTCGCAAGTTCAGTACTAATTTAATTTCTGTAGGTATTTTGAACTTCGAATTAAGGTTGGGAGGCAAGGTATCAAATGTTTATGACACATTTTGTTCTCACTCATTTTACTCGAGTTATTCGGTGTATTTGGTTTCCGCCTCGCCAAACTACTTAGCTGATCTGCAATAATGAGTCTTTACGTTGGTTTGGTTTTTTACAGTATAAACATTTCATGTTTTGAGGAAGCACTCTGATTACTCAAACAATTTTTTCTCAATGTGGCATCATTTTTTCTTATTCTAATATAATTGGTGGCGTGAACTTAGGACGTGTCGTGTGTTGTTTCCGAACTGAACAAAACCGTTAATAGCTCCTTCTGATACTTTCTGTTACACGAAAGTGGACCAAGTACTGCCTCCCTCTTAAACGAACTTGCATTTAGTTTTGTGTGTGGGTAGGGAATGGGTGTGAATATTATCACATTTCTGAAGCTTAGTTTATACTATAACATTTAATGATAAAGCAAAACGTTCATAGTTCATGTATACAAACGTTACTTTAGAATGCCAAGTTATTTGATTGTGTTTAAGTTGTAGTAAATCATTGGTTTCAAGCTACAATATATGTTTCAGTCTATTGATAATTAATACTATCATGTACTGTGTACTTTTATAATTGTCGTATTAGATTAAACACATTGACAACTGATGAGGCGAGAAAATAAAAAGGTTTATAGGACTATTTAGACATAATAAAAATAAAAATGAATATACCTATTTATACAAATGGTTTGTGTCATAAGAAAGCATGCAAGAATTTTTATACTTCCCATTATTGCACTCTAAATGTCTAATTTAATATTGGGATTGGTAACAAGCGATCCGGACCGACAATGACAGAAAGGTGGAATTGTGTGTTTCTTCACACTGTTGCACCAAAGCACCGTAGCATTAAGTACTATGCCATTGATTTTGATTTCTGTGTATTCTACGTTTTAGATCTAGATTCTAGATGTATGTTCATATCATTATCATTATATTGTCAGCAAACTGTGTATTATGTATTATTAAATTTTACATACATTTTTATGCATGTAAATATGTATGCATTGTACCAATAAATTATGAGAGATCATAATGAATCCATCCTTATGTGAATTTCAAGAAATCATCTTGTGTAGGTGTTGGTGATATAAGCCTATGCATAATAAACAATTACTGTTACTAAAATCTACGCAGACAAAAAATCCCTTTTCGGTCTGGAAATCGAATTTTACAGATTTCTGGCTATTATCGTTCAGTTGTTGTAAATACTGTTGAACTATCAAAACATTGCAAATATTTTATGATTGCATGTAAATATAGAATATTCAATTTATTGGGAGAAATTCTCTTATGTTTCGTTTGAATATGCTAAATATTCTGTTACTTATTTAAATGATTATACTTGTATTCATTGTATTTGTGACTCAAAGGCGAAAGCAAAATTATAATTGTGCTCAGACCACCAATAAAAATAGGTTCAACTTCGAAAACTATGAAATGTTAGCATTTCTCCATTACGAGCAGTGTTATCCATGCAAATAAATGACATTTTCATTTCTTACAAAAATACCTTTTAGCATGTATTGTGTATTTTAAAACATTTACCCTTTAGAAGACTTAATTAGAGCTACCAGCATCAACTCTATTGCGTTGTTGGCACTCAACATTCAAAAGTGCATTTTTTATAGTTAATATCTCATTGTCAGTTCGTCAGTGCACAATACAACTCATCTTCATTTTGATGATGAAATGATCCGCCCTGGTCATCCCTAGGTCACGATATCAGTGTATCTATGAAATAAATAATTTGAGCTGTCTTGTCTGAATTTAGATTCAGAAGTAAAAATTAAATTAACATATTTCTGGGCTTTCGTGATATTCTATAATATGGAAAGCAAAGTGATAGAATTGTGATAGATAGCGATAATATTGATTTGGCTCTGCTGAATCCAATGTAATGTAAAATGTAACTTCAATATAATAATATGCAGATTGCGGGTACTTGGCGCATCATACCAGCTAGATATATGCATGTATGATTTTACTGCACGTTGTTGCAATAGTATTTACCAAGACCTACAGTGACTTTCATCTTAGAATTATCACGAATCACGAATGAAAGATAAAAATATATATATTTATATATAGTAAAATTGCAACCCAGACCTCCCATATGCCAAATTTTTAAAAAGCCATAATTTTATATTTCCATTGCATTGGTAGTTATTTAATAATTCATAATGAAAAACATGTAATCAATTGATTACTCATTTGTCAGTACCTATGAAAGCGATTGATGATCGTGAGCAGAATATGAATTGCTTAATATAGGTTATTTCTGGCACTTTATGGAAGTGTTAATAGGTGTGATAATGACCTCGTCAAAAAATTTGCCATTTTGTGCATTTAACTGTCACCTTTGAAAATACTTGCTCTGACTGCAAATTGCTGGTTGAGTAGTCATTGTGGTTGGAGGTTGGTAAATGAGGACTTCAAAGAGAATCGTACAAATTTTCAGTTATATGAGAAAAAACATGTAATTTCCCTTGGTTCAGCAATGCTAGATTCTTATTTTGACGGCCAAGTCCCTACTTTGCAGCTTTGTCGGGTATGTGTGACAGGATGGGTAATTGGTAATCATCCTGAGTTACCTTCATGAGCTATTTAATATGCCCCTAACCCACAAAGCTCATGCACATGCAATATAAATACCGAAGCACTTTTATGCATCACTGTTTAAAATCTCAGTTTCGGGTTTTCATTTACAAATCTTCTTCACACTCTTGAAATGTATTTATCCTTGAATCCAACAATGCTACGTAAATGACAAATGAGCTAGCAAGCATTGGGATTGATACTGGTATAATATGAATATTATATTGTTAAGATATGCATAGCTTAATCAATATTGCAACTAAAATGAGAATCCATCACTTTGGAAGTGTGATACACACACACAGTTTTTCAATCAAACATTCAGCGCTCCCAAACACTATTAGCATTATATATGCTGTGGCTAAACGTGTCATAATTTTTATAAAAAAAATTCTCCTCGTGAATCATGCTCTTTGATTAATCAGTCACTTTTCAACAAGCTTCTTTATTTCATTTTCGTGCGTTCAAACTTATTTTTCAACGAATACTGTTAAATTGCATGTGGTATTATATTTCTATTTAGGATTTTCAGCTGTGTCGAAGCATGATATGCTCATGACCAGATATTTATTGGCTACACAAGGTCACAACACTTACCTCAGCTATCTTAACAGATATATAAATATGCCTCGAATGTCAAGAAAGTGCAGCAGTCATTTAAGGGTTAGTATTGTCCTCCCTATAGTTCCTCCATATCCATATTGAGTATTGGCATTGTTTCATGAACTTTTGATGCTAACTTATTACAAAAACGAACTAATATTTCATTTAAACTTTTATTTTATCTGAAGAATTATATTACTCGTCGTCACCGATGAATATCACCTTCGCACATACATCATTTTAAACTGTCCACACTCTGTTATTTCGTCATTTCTCACTTTATACACCGCTATACTACGGCACGGCCATTTTACTATCTACGAAGTGCGAACCTGTGATATATATGATACGATGCGATGACGTTGTACTGTAAGTAAGTAAGTATAAGTACGGATTTATGCATTAAATGAGTTTACAATTGTTTTGCTAAACAAAATTCATATTTGCAGGGGTGAAAATGGAATGGATAGTGGAGGTAGAAAAGGTGAAGGCTTGGCTACCGGGTTGTAGTTGTAGTTATTATTTTTTTAAATTCACGACAGCTTAGAATTCTGAGAGGTTGCTATTTGATGATTTGCAAAATAATTCAAATTGCGTGGATAATAGAAACAGTTTGAATAGAGAATGATTTTAATAGACACAGAGACACTATGAATCATGAACTGCTTATTGCTTCAAATTTAATTGCTAGACAGCAGACTTCTTTTATTCATCAGTTTTCATAGTACAGTATTTTTTAAATGTGAAATGGAACATATATTATGTTTATTCATCATCATCAACAATTTTGATTTGATTTTTCAACCTGATAAACCGAACCTTTGGAAGCTTTTATTTCTTAAATGCAGATGCAATGAGCATTCTGCATCAACATGCGTAAAACTTGCCCAGCAAAGTAAAAAAAATGCAGTTAATTTATGACTTTCCCATATCAACTTAATTGCTACATGTCTCATGCAATAAACAGGCAATTCCGCGATCCATTCCTTCTTCTAATACACACTTAAATGAAATCATCACTCCACAAAGTCATTTATATAAATCACTCGGGCAAATTCCATTAAGAAAATGTTTCGAAGATTCACCAAGAACGAGGGCCAATTCATAGGTCCTTTGTCAAGTCAAGGTAGCCCATTAATTTCCTGATATCCTGATATGATGCTGTATACTTAGCTGGGCAAGCTCAAGCTCAATTTTTATTTTTAGAGACTTGATGATGATCACGAAACGCTTCATTCTTTATCTCGATCTCGACTTTACTTGTATTTTTTGTGCTGTGTGTCCATTAAGTTTTGGACGTGAGTGGATGCTTTATATATGGCGTATCAAATTCTGCTCGAACAAGTTGTTTTTTATGAAAAAAATTTATCGTTTTGTTTCAGGTTCAGGCATTACCAATTTGATCTTTGATTAATAATCATGAAATGCAATTCCTTCCATGAGGACAGCCGTATTTGTTTCACCCCAATAACATTTGTAGCCAAGAATTTCTCCAATATTTGTGGACATCTCTACTGTACAGGGTGCGTTTTTATCCAATCTATGGAACTCATTTCCTCTATTGATTTTTGCTTCAAGTTCACGAAGAACTTCAAGAATCTGAGAATTTCTTCTGAGTAGCTTATATCCTGCAAGTCGATGCACGTGACTGACTGAGTGAATATAGGACTATGTAGTACAATTCTTTGAAAAAATGACATTGAATTTCAGTGCTGAAGCTATCAATTTTTATTTACTTTATAACTCATTGTAAAGGTAGCATGCAGAGATTGCTTCATTTTTGGAATTCCTTACAACCTTACAAGTTCATGTATTTTTGTTCTTACAAGTTAAAATATCCAATAATCTGGACACTTGTACTTACGCGTAAGGGGAGGTCGAAGCAATTCACTGATCACTGTATGGGGAAGGACTCTGACAACTGAGTGAGTTCTAGTGTGAAGAAAACACAGTTAGGTAGTTACTGCACACATTCATTTCAGCTTATAGCAAGCACTAATTACAAATCACACAGTAACAAAAAAATCCGCAATGTATTCCCTAGCATTTTTTGTGAACGTCACTTTTGTCAAGGATGAATCTTCAAATGAATGAACAATGGTTTTCTGGAGGGTATTCATTAACTAATCCATCACAATCTCACAAAAATGCCATAAGCAATATCCATTTAACATGTTACTCCTCATCACTCCCCATCCTTTTACATGTCACCTAAACAGAAGAAAATGTCCTAATTCAAGGAATCTTCAAAATAAATGCGTTTTCATTAAATAAGCATCCACTTCACTCTCTAAGTAACTTCCTGAATCAAGAAAATTTGTACAAGTGCTGTAACGAGTGGTGAATAAATGACCTGATAATGAGCTAATAGCTAAAGCATGGATTTCATGTTGTAACATCATTTTTCCACATTATTATCGCGTATTATAAATAAATATATGCATAAATATATATATATATATATATTTGCATGCGAATACACATTTGATTGTAGGTATATCTGTCAAAAGAGCAACCTGTAGGAAATGAAGATTGCATGTAAATTGGCAAAATAAGTGAAAATTGCCGCATTTGGATTAGAGGCTGCCTGCCCCCTGTTGTGAGTTAGAATTGAATTTGGCAAAATAAGGAATAGCGGATAGAGATTGGATATTTTTGATGATGTTTTTAACAACCAGGAAAAATGGTAATATAGCGTGTGTAAAAATTTTCTAAAATAATTACAGAGAGTAGATGATGTTGAAGAAGAAAAAAGAAGAAAAATATTGAAAATTGAAGAAGCGGTTGGTTGAAATGAGATTGGTGCAAAAATACATATTGCCATTACCACCTTCCTCCTTTCTGGATTGCATAAACGTGACCTTTCTATCTGCTTAAGTTATAATAAATTGCAATAAACCCTGACTGCCCTACGCTTAATAACAACTGTAATGAGTACTAAAGACTAGTGAGCTCTCCAACAATCCTGAGGTTAATTACAGATTCTTTTTTTTGCAGAATCAAAAAAAGTCTTCTCCCTCGATAAAAACTACAGATCGCTAGAAGATTAATTCATACACATGTATTTAATGCGTAGGTATACATTTTACATTACGTACGTGCCCATACCCCAAAGCAAGAATTAAGGATGAGGTCAACTAGTAGTAAAACCTACCATCAAGCTGATGATCATCATTGTATCACTATCATTAAATGAAACAAAACACTGGCTTGCACTTTGCAACGGAAAGACTTCTATAAATATCGAATAAAAGTCCTTTAATAATGAAATCATGAAAACGCACAATGAAAACTTTGGCCAATAAATATTTGGCTTGGTGGGGATAAAAACTAGACAATTTGTCCTTCTCTGGGAGCTTTGGTAATAAAATATTCAAATAAATTTGCAGTCCATCCTATCAGTTTTTTTTAGCTTTGTGATAAACTTTAGTAACGAACTGCAGGCGTATATATTTTTATTAGTGAACTTGACTCAGATTTCCTTTGTTAATTTTTTGCTCAATCTCAAGATTCATATTGTTGTTCGTTATCAAACGAAGATAAAACTGAGATGCCAATTGACCCGCATACCTTTTTGATTCTCTAAATCATTTCATTAACAAAGGAATCATGAATTCTTAAAATTTCGTTGTCGTCTTCTCCAAATTTTTACGATTGCTATTCAAGTGAATCATCTTGTATCCCGAGGGACAATTAGAAAAGTCAGCAGGGACCCGATGAAAATACTTGGTCGTAAACTTTTAACTGTCGACCATATTTTCAGCTGAAGGGAGCATTCACGTCAAATTGTGAGCTTTAAAAAATTTCCTCTTGTTCACTCTCTCATACTCTAACAATTGCGTTACTATGATTTGCAAAGCTTCTCTTTCTGTTTCCTTCTTGAGCTTAATGTTGTTAGATGGAAAGCAAAAAAGGAAATGATAATCGTAAATCTTCATATAGACAAGATTCCCCGAGTGATGTTCATAGCTTCGGAATCATGAAGTCATGTAAATTATCACGATCTTACTAAACTTCAATAGGTCTGCGTATGCCTATAAATGCGATGCCAAGTACTGTCTTAGAGAGTTATATATTATGAAAGAAACATAATATCAGATTTTTACTGCTCCACTGCCTTGAAACTTGCATAAAGCTGATTATGAGCGCAACAAAGGAAATGAACTACTAGTCTTGATTCTTTTGATTGCTGCATTGTTATGGACTTGTTTGTGATCTGGATTTAGTTTTTTTTCTTTTTCTTCAAGATCGATAGATTTTCACAGGATAATAAGTCTACTTTTTTTGTTTTCAAGTGAACTATACAAGTTATAAGTATAAGCTCGATATAATATGCTAGTCTTACGCAGTCAATCGTGCACCTCCCCTCTAATCCAATAAAGGGTTATATCGCTAGCTCCTCACTTACAAGTTATACTCGTATTTATGCAATAATGTACACGAGTTACATGAGTATAAAGCTATCAAAAACTTTAGTGGCATGAGCTCGCACAAATTGCTGACAAATGATGTTGCTCTTCCAATTCCAGCTAAAAACAGCACAGCGTGAGCACCTAATAATTCGATCTAAATTACATTACCGTATAGGTATTTACATAAGTATTGTTGATGTCATGGGATGTGCAATGCAGGAGGTAATCAGGGTGTATGTACCTACGGATGATTGGTCTCATAGCTAAATGGGATCATAATGAACCTTATACCGCAGGGCTCACAGCTTCTTATTGTCAGTAAAATAACCAGCATGCAGCAATTGGAATAATTGCATTTGCGCTTACGATTCCCACTAGGTCTTATTCCTGTGAGCCTGTACAAAAGGGACCACTTTGAACTGATCTTTATTCCTATTGTTTATCATGTCTAAGTCTCCCAAATGTGTACAATACATCGTGTCTGTCCATCTTTAGGAGGCAAAGATGACCGCAAGCAGTTGAGATAGGACAACGTGTGTGTAACCAAACCAAAAATAACAAAAACCAATAAGCAATGCTTCGTAAATTTGCATACCTTATGGCAACAATATGATTAACAAATTGGCACGACTTGAGGAATATATCGATCACTTTTTTCCTTACTGTTTCAAAGTGTTCAATGCTATTCTTGTCAATATACAATGCAAATACCATCTACAAAATAGGAATATGACACATATACCTATGCATTCATTTCTTCTCGCAACTGCAGAGATACGTCAGTTGGGAAAACTTTCCAAAACTAAAAACCGTGGTTAATGATTATCAGGTCGATATATAGCCATGTATGCAATCTACGAATGTAAAAGATGTCTTGTAAATTTTATAAGAGAAGATACTTTTAAGACCTGCATATAATTATCATTATATTATTACCAATTCTTCTGATTCATCCATATGCATTTGAAATTGAAAGAATATGTGCGTAAGTATTATTATTTACAAATGTACCGTCAACAACGCGTGTTTTTCACTGTTACGCAACGTTCATTTTTTACTGTAGTGGGATGCGAACGTAAAACTCTCAAGTCATTATGATTATGAATGCGTCAAAAAAACTGTATACAAGCTATCGGAGAAGAAACTGATTATAACGGTCGTTTCTTTACCTCAACACTACTGTCCACCATGCAAATAACACTAGTTACCTCTTGAGATTGATGGGATATAAAATGATTCAAAAGCAAACAATTACTCAACTTTAATATGCAAATTCATATCCTTTGAAAAGTGACACTCGTTTAAGACCTACAGTCAGTTGATAGTTGATATTTGTATTTACAGGTGATTGAGCAAATTACTGCGCATTATATTATTATTGATGTCAATAAGGTATAGGTAGAGTATCTGAATGAACCTTGTATTAATTTGTTTGTGACTTAAATGTTCATATTTGATTTGTACTTCAATGAGCATTGAATTTGTTCTTATTAATTTTGATCTCGTCTAGTGACTGCGCAAGTGAGGAATATGAATTACACAAGGGACGTTTTGATTTAAGAACTATTATTGTCATCATCGTTTTCCTACAAAATACCCAAACAGAAAACATGCCCAATTATTTTATTTTCACAAAAATATCTACTGAAGTTGATAATAAAAATGCCAATTTTCACGTCACAGGTAGTGTGCGCAACGGCAACGGCTCGAATAATTTGATTTAGGAGAGAACCTTCAGCATTTTAATCATATAATTTTACGAAACAGCAAGGCTGATTTAAATGCCCGATCTAACAAAAATACTGGATTACTGGAATTTTTGTAGAAAAACAGCAATTCGTGGGAAGCGAAAAAGTTCCAACCCCACATACACGTGAACCACTCAAGATGTACATGTTTATATAGTAAGCTATAAATCTAAAGATATACATGTCTTCAGTCTTCAGGTAACTTGGCAAGGTATGATTTTTTACACTGCACTAACTTTGTTAATGATAAAGCAATACGTATGCATGTGAAGGAATCTCAGGTCTTGAAACATTATCTGTATCACAATGCGCCATGCACGTGAGCATACCTGCAACAAATGCATACATTTATCAATACCAACGCCATCATCACTAACGAAATAACTACCATTAACAGTCACCACAAGTCCAGCAGTCAAGCATGTGGCTTGCTTGACTTCATTGATATGCACATTTGTAAAAGTCCGTTCGGCGCAACATTTTCTGCAAAAGTTTTTGAGAGTGTGAGTATGTGTTTCGTGTAGTTTTTCTATTGAAACCCCTAGAGTAATCCTTCCAAAATTACTTTTATTTCATATCTAGCAATATTTATGTATTTATATTCTAAATTATTATTAAGTACTCAAGTGTTTCCATTATATTTTTAAAATATCAGTTCAATCTGAATAGTCGCATTGTTAAACAATATCATAATTACGCAAATCACAACCAAAATAGTGTAGGACATGTGAAGCAACAATTTGAAAGTCAAATAGTCAAATCTTATCTTCTATCTTGAACTGTAGCGTCGTGTCCTCATCACTTTTTCATTTCTGCCCATCTTCGAATAATTCTTTGTACGTTCGTTTTCTTATATAAAAGGATCTTCCTCGTAGGGCCACTTTGTAATCCTTTATCGTTTTGTGTTTTTGTTTGCCATCCAACCATTTCCTCAAGATACACTTACCTAAACAATCTGCTCATTTTCAAATGTACGAATTACAAATCTACAATAAAATTTTGTACGCATGAGAATCACCAAACGCACACCTCATGCAGATCCAACTACTGACATTTTAAACAATCATTTGGAAAGATACGTGACTCTTCTTCCGTACATTTAATCGACTATGTAGTCATCATTCAATACAACCTCTTTGAAAGAGGAAGAAGAGGAAAAACAGTGAAATGTAAACATTATATACGCTGCTTTTCATCCATTGTGTTTTTCGTCCAAGAGTCCAGTTTTTTTCTCTCGCAACAATGCAATAATCTACAACAACAACAACTTTTCCCTGTAATCCTCTCTATTTCCTGTGTCTAGAAACCTGTTACGAGTTGTACACAACAACATGTTCATCATCATCAATGATAATCTACGTCTTTTGAATTGAAAGTGAATCCGAGTTTTTCCTTGTACAATCTACGAGAAAAACTATGTCGTAATAAGTTGTGCAGTTGACATTTATCTCGTAAGGAGAGAAGGAGCAAGTCCTAGAATTACCATTGACGTTAGTAATCTTTTTTTTCGTCTTCCATACCACCATCTTATTTTTTGGTAGGATAATTATCGTGTCGTGTGTGTTGTGTATGAATATGAGTAAGTAGAACCACTGTGCAAATAACAACTTTAAAAACTGCATTTCGATCCTTAAGAAAAAACACAATTTCATTGTTGATCCTAACTGACACACTAGCTGAGTCTGTTGTTGAATTGTGCGAACATGTTATGTTACAAGTGATCATCATCTTTAAAAGTATGCCTAGCCGAGTTGAACAATGAGAAGGGAAGGAACATTATCTAACTAAGTTTTCTCCTCTCCTTTGTCGACCAGTGAGAGAGAGAAGACAAAAACGAAACACGTGTGTGTGGGTTGAATCAATGTGTCAATCTCCTGCGGCGAAGTCGGCACAACGGATTGACGGATTCTTTTCTTCACTAACGTCTCCTCATGAGCACGTCCCTTAAGAGCTTTATTGTTGTTGGCGGAGATTTAATGGGAGATTGAGAAAAAAGGAGGTAGGGTGATTTACAATTCTTAGAACTTTTACTTTTTTATGGGGAATGTGATATAGGCTGGTGGTGAAGATTAACTTTGGCATTTGCAGTGTCATCAACAGATTTGATCTGTAATGCTTCTGAAAAATTGCGTAAACTTGAGGGCTGGAAGGATACATAAATTTCTGAGTTTGTAAACTTTCAATTTTGTAAGCTTGTAGTTGACTGTTCAGGGGTTGGTTTGGAATAGGGAATCAGCGACGGCTTGTATTTCAGTGGTATGGAAAACTTCAACCTTAAGCTTGTCCCATTTTATGAGGTCTTATCCGACTGAGAGTTTGCTTTGGCCTGAAAGCCACAATAATATCTCATAATTATTCATCGCATTATTCACAGCTCATCCTTTTTCACTATTATCATAATATTTTCATAGTCCTCATAAATCAGCACCCCACTATTTCACAAGTTTCACAGCCGTGACCTTTAGGTGAGTGCGAAAAAAGTGTCATATCTCAGCAGTATTGTGAACTACAAGCTAACAACCCTGTGAATGAAATATAACGTGTGCCATCCTTCATCACAACAGTTTTTCTAAATAAAACTGCCAAAAAGTGGAAACTCATTGAGAGTCCATTTGAAATTCAACGAAAAGACAATAAAAGCATTACGCAAGTTTGAAGAAAGGCACAAAAGAACAAAAAAATAAGAAAATGATTGACTGACTGATAGTGAATGCAGTTTTATGCCTGTCTTTCAATGTATATGTTTCTCTCTGAAATCCGTTGACCTTTGGCAGCCAGCAGCCGTTTTTCAATTAATTTCTGTGCCACTGCCACAACTTCTGTTTAGCACACAATCAAAAAAGGAAAAATACACAGATGAGAATTTTGCTCAAAACTGGCAAAAATCGTGCCTCTGAGGTTTTTGGGCCGTGTACTTTTTTTGATGATAATTGTTTTGCGAATATTTTATGACATAATCATCATCTTCATCAACCACAGACGATTTAATTACTTTACACACAAGCCTGATTAAGAATTCACTGTCATGAAATTCCAATTTTTCCAAAATAAGAAAACCTCAATGCAACTCGCATCTTGCTTCGTGTTGATGCAGTTGTAGAAGAAGGGTTGTTGTGACTTGTGACAGGAATTTTTTCCCCTACATGTCAAGTGCATACCCTTAGCCCAACTAAGATACTTGGTATTCGAAGTCATTGTGGAAAAATATCACACATCTCTATAAGGTATGTTTTACCCTTATTTTACACACTATTGGCACCTACCTATCGACAAATGAGCTGACAACGACATCAGCTCTTGTGTTTATCTTTCAATTCGAGAATCATATAAAGAACCTTCAAATTAGTAAACAAACTCAAAAACTCTAATCGTAATCGCACAAACACGACTATATACATAGAATCATGTAATAGTAAAAAACGAACTGTAATTTTGTAAAAACGAGGATATGTCTCCTGCAAAATAATCATGATCACATGGTTAGCGTGCTATCATCATCATTTTTAGTACCATTTTGAAGAAGGATGATGATCCTACTACACCGATCATCACTCGTCATTTAGAACCAGAGTCGCTAGTTATGCAGTACTATTTTGCAAGTTGATAAAAAGGGAAAAAAGTGTCAAATAAATCTTTGTGTAAACAACCTCGACACATTGCCACAATTAACTATGATGATATTACGACTATCATCTGCGACTTGATGAGAAGACGCACGTTATAAAAAAGCACAGAGGAAAATTGTTAACTGTGATAATAAATGCTTGATCGTCATTGTCGCTCGCGTGGATTCGGAATTTATTGTCATTATTGCTAGTTGTTGACCATAGCGGTGCAAACAAGCCGAAAGAAATGTGCGATAATGTGAGGTGATGTGCATTTTTACAAGAAATAATAAAAACTTTTCTGTCATCAGGACATTCGTCAACTTGGACAATATTATTCTTAATGTGCGTTGCAGAACTCATGTGGTAAAGTGCACGCGGTGCTACGACGTTGATACATTAACATGAGGATAGCGCAAGCGGATTACGCAGCGTAAAAAAGTCTTGAGAAAACAATTACAGGTAAAGCCTGCTCACATCTGCATCTCCAATTGTAAATCTAATGGTGTTTGTTTAACTGTCGAAATCAAAATATTGGTGGTTGAGAAACATTGTTGTCTTTGAAAGGTATCTTATTCTCAAAACAAGTGAGAATACGGGTGCCACGAAAGAATTATTGTGAAATTAAACCGTGCCAGGATAGAAAACGAACAGGTAAAGATAAGACTGGGGAAATTAGGATATTTTATGGGAAAGTATGTTCGCAATTCAGGCTAAATTATTGTTAAGGTGGAATCGTCAGTATGACAAGCAACACCATGGTCATGGGTAAAATTAATTCATGAAAGGCATACACTAGATTTTTTGATTATGGTCCTAAAATTTCACTAACAAGACTCACTGACCAATCAAGACCAAATGTTGCAATCGTCACAATTTTTTCTCAATTTTAGGCATTACAGCCCATTTCATTCAATTTATTCATCATTATTGTTCGTAAATCTTTTTCGTAGTATCATCATTTCTGTCATTATTCTTGGTTTTGTTACTTCGGCTTTTACCTTTAGTCTCATTATCATCATGTCGTATCTCATCACATAACTTTACTTTTAGAGAAGACAATTGAAACCAATTTTCAATTCAACATAGAGGACAAAAAAGAGCATGGAATGGTGTAATACTTGCTTTTACATTTTACAATTTTTCCTTAAAAGAGTAAAAGCAATTTATTATTCTTTCATGTGTGTGGTCATATTTACACACATTCTTATTGTTATTGAATGGAAGTATGTGTCACATTTAAGTATATGCGTGTTATATCGTCATTGTGTGTAATGAATTTTTAACTTTTCAATTAGATGAATCACACACATTTATAGACGGTGAATAAATCAAGAGAACTACCTAAACCCGAAGAGAATCTTGTAAATTGTAAATCATTCAGGATATAGAATTCGCATGACATGTTAATGCATTTATGTCAAATAAGCATTAATTATCGACGCAGTACAAGAAGCAGCTCTCTAGTGCTCATTTTTCCATTTTCAGGAAAATCCATGCAAATGTAAGTTTAAGTTACATGACTAACGAGTCAGCGACTTTGCATAGTAAGATTATGAAAGAAAACACAGAAGATTCGATGTACACACTTGTGCATCGATTTAAAAATTTCCGTTAATGTCTCTCTGTCCATTCGAATCCTTACATGAAACCCATTCTTGTTTCACACGAGGACAATGGAATTGAAAACTACTTGTAAACAGTTAAAAGTACTTTGCCTAAAACTGAACCTTAATATCGATACCTTATGTTCCGTACTACTAATTGTAAGCATACAAATGCTTGACATCAACAAGCTACCTTGCCAGTTACCACCTACCTAAAACTATGAGATGTGTAAAGCAGGGATATTAATTTATACGGTTAATTACAGAGACCGAGATCTAGACAAATGTCACGTACTTGATTTATTGCCAGCACCTTCAAAAAATAGTCGGTCAGCAGAAGTAGTCATCACGTCGTTTTTTACACTGCTACGCAGTAATTTTCCACCAACAATTAAATTTCTACATAGCTTCGTCTCTTCAACAATTCACCATAAATGTTTACTCACGTGTTAGAGGACCAAGTCATTCATTAATCTATAGAATACTGACCCTTATTGTGAATGAACCTGCAGAGCTCATGCAAATTCATGAAGCA
>JAHZNA010004511.1:0-13869 GCA_027743935.1 Sinodicranocentrus sp. ZH6 | reverse complement strand
AAAGTGCAAAGTTATCGAGAAACAAGTGGAACAATTTGAATTTATGGGGATTCTCCAAATTTCAGGCAAAATGGGCAGCTTTCGCTGTCCTTCTCGTAGCTTGTGTCATTCTAGTCACTGCCGCTCCTTCAATCTACGATGAGGAGTTGGAACCTGCTGCAGATCAACAGGAAACGTCTGTTGATGGTAAGTCAAGCCCTTATGCATAGTAATGATTTTATTCAAATAAAAGTTTTGAAAACTGGAATAAAAGACATTTACAGATATATGTGATTGAAATACTGAAGAGACAATTTCGTAAGAATTTGTTTGAGTGAATACAAAAATGATAAGCTTGAAACTTTAAATTTTTGAAAGCTTGTAAAAGTAGCTAGTTAAATTAGTCTTTCCGCTTGGTAGAGTTTCAAAGTGAGAGTTGTGTGTAGTTACGCATCAAGTAGCAAGAAATAGTTTTACTTTGAACGCTTGGCTAATCTCATTTTAAATGCGTGTATCGCTCTAAAGATTTATACACCCCAGAGGAAGTAGCAGCTCTGAGAAGAATCCGTCGTGACAGTATCGGATACGCTGCCAGCGGACATCACAGCAAGGGGGGCTGGGGTTGGTACCCACCTGTAGGACCAGTCTTTACATACGTTAGGACTGATCCATGGGCCAACTTCCAGTGGGGAGTACGACACAAGGTTTACGGATCGGGATGGAAGGGATAAGCCGTTATGCTTTGTAAAGTAGAAAATGTTTGGAACGGACCACCGTTTGTCGCAGTATGGCTTGTTGACTTTTGACCTGCTAAGTTATGAGCATCTTAATGTTGAGTTTTTTACCACCATGCTACAAAATCTATGAGCTATATTGTAGAGTATGTATTACCTTAGTTGTATTGCTAGTGATGGAGTAGTCTTTTTGAAGATAGTATTGTTAGACGCTTGTTTGCCAAGTATTGTTACTCGTTGTATCGTATCGCTTCTTTTTGTAAAAACAATAACGTTAAAAAAAGTAATAAAAATTCTTCGATTTGACTTGATGTGAGCTTTGATTATTAAGACATTTTGGGAGAATAATTGTCGGATTCCTATTGGGGAAAAATAGTTGTTCCTGTTTTGGTGAGAATTCGACGAGGGGACGATCACGGTCACGGACACCACGGTCACGGCTACCAGTATCTGGGTCCAGTGTACACCTACGCGAAAACGGATCATTACGCCAATTTTAAGTGGGGTGTGCGCCATCACGTCGGAGGTCATCATGGTCATCAAGGATAATAGTTTTGACAAGTATTGTAATTACCCCTTGTTGGCAAGTGGTGGTTTGATTCATCTAGGAATCTCCACTTTGATTTCATTTTTCAGCTTTATAATAAGAACTAATACTTCTTGTGTTCACCAGTAAATGTACGTTCATAAGTGTATTTACATTTACAGACCTGATTGTTTTGCGTGCAATGCAATGAATTGTTGCAGAGCTGCATCTTTTCGAGTTATTCTAGTTGAATTTGTTTCTAGTTATAATTTTTGTTGTTTTCATTCATTTAATCCTGTTATTTTGATTTATAAGTATAGTTGAAAACAAAATGTTTAAGCTCTAAATCTCTATTTTGAATTAGGCTAACCTTGGAGGAGTAGGAGGTGTATATTTGCAGAATAGACTACATTTCATATTTTTCTTGAGTCAGATTTACCAGTGATTCCTAGTCATCTCTTGCAGCTTTTTTCATTTGTCTTAGAATAAACAAGTAGTTGCATAAACAAGCCTTATAGTTGACCTTGAGATTCGGTCTTGCTTCACTTTAGCTGTAAAATCCTATCTGCGAATTACTAAAATTTTGTAGATGAAAGATGAAATATAAGAAAAGAATTATTTTTACGTCATTTACAATCCAAACTCTAAAACTTTCCTCAAAAATGTTGGAAGATGTACATGGAATTCGAGAACACAATTTATATACCAAGTTTTTGGAAGTTTGACAGAACAATCAGATAATAAATTTACTTTTGTCTAAATTCAAAACAAATAACATCGGTATGACATGCATTTATTTTTTGTTTGCATGAAATGTTTACGATAGATATACATTCGATCCGCAACGCTATTTAATCATTGCATTTTGCAACGGCAACATGGAACATTTTATTGCTTTCTCGCTAAATATGTAGTTTATGTCACATGATAAATTTTCGTAAGTTTCAATGGTTTTAACCTAGAATTAATACCATTGTGTACTAAATTATATCGAATATTTCCCTTCTACCTCATCCCCATCCTTGAGAGAAAATAACAAATATTAAGCTTCATCAAAGTCAATTAAGCTGCAAAGCATAATGTATTTGAACCTTAAATAAATAACAAAAACAAGGAAAGGACATATGGTATATCACTTGGTATAATCTGATGCATAATAGCATGCTTTCACGAAACCGACAACCGAACTAAACTAAACACATACATCTCTAAAAAATACTCTTTTCTCCATAATCGAATCCGTGTAAAAGTGTGCATTGAATGAAAGTGAGAAATGACATATTCCTCCATTTACTAGTAAATTCCATCGTTTATAAAAGCACCTATTACTTTGTTTATTATGCTGGATGCATTTTAGCAAAAACAAAAGCTTTCCTTCGCCCTACATTATTTTTATCGTCTTAATAGGTTATATAGTAATATATTGCTTAAATAAATATTGTATTCTGCAATCTTATTGTTTTACCTCTAGCTACCGGCATTTGAGTTGAAAGTGATCTACCTTCAATTTTCCTTTTGTATTTGTAGCACTTTTGACTGACTTCTAGTATTGAGTTTAAGTGGGTAATTTACCTGTTTCATTTCACTACATCCAGTCTAACAATGTCGAAGAAATATATTTTATAATAATAGAAAAGGCCACATTTACAGATTGCTACGCGCTGTAGTTCTTTTAAAAATCAATGATACTTTACAGGATGGATAAGTCGAGGAAACCTACTTGAAATGCATGCTGTTCACAACTTCCTACATTTAAATGTGAAACAGATGCTAAAGCGAAGATCTATATTGTATTAACTACTCGATTCGACATTCTATTAGCGCTTTCTACTTCCTAAGCATTCTTCTAGACTCGTTTGGCTCAATATCTTGTTTCGTGCGTGTGTAGAATTTTAAGCTGCTGTAGAGCCACACCTATACATCCTCAGTCTTTGGCGTCAAGCATTTACCGTTGCGTCAGAGATTTCAAAAAGAAACAGGTCGGCAAATGTAGGAGGACATAGTAAAATGGCTGAATGAACTGAAAGGGTTTCCAGTTTCATTTTAAAAAGGGGAATCAGTGACAACTGGAAGTGAACTGTTGCTCCCACCGCTGAGACCCGATGTGCTTCCAGTAGGCTGCTGGGGAGGTAGTACGTGGATTTGGGATGCCTTACTTCGATTGAAAACCTGACCAACGTTGAAAGGCTCGAGTTTAGGTACACTAGAGCTTCCGCCTGTATACAAATTGGAGTTATTGGGATGAACATATCAAAAGAGATGTTATTTCAGTTTACGCAAGTTACTTTTCTGATCGGCAGGAATGTATCTGGAAAGGTGTACAGCAGGAAGAGGCAAAAATCCTGGGCTCATCGGCATTACGTCCAAAACAACTTGTTGTGTAACATTTCCTTCCATGAGTACCACTCCTGTTGAAGTGAAAATCATAAGTTCAGTTTTTGTTCGTTATAATCGAAGGAACCAACGAATTAAACACATACCTGTACTTCTGCCGCATATCGCCCACAGATGCTGATCAGCTCTAACTTCGTACATCAACGACAGATGTGCATCAGATCCAAACTTGGTAATATCAACAAAAATGGAGCACATGTTCCCTACTCGACAGAACTCGCTGCCTTTGTGAGGCTCCACACGAGATTTGATTTCATACAGGGTCTGCGCAAAAGTTCAGTTACATTATGTTGAATAAATGTATCTGGAATTCTTTATTATAATTTTGTTTAACTCACTTTAAATCGCTGCAAGCACACATAGTATTTATACAACTCGGAAGCATGTTGTTCACACTGAAACTTCATTGAAAACTCAAGGCGTAGCGGATGATTGTCTTCAATTTCAGTGACACCGATTTCCCACATGTAGGACACATTCTGACCCGTTTGAAGTTTCTAACGAAAAACAACTGGTTGTTTACAATACATAGTAATATCATATCTAAACGGATTAAGTTATTATACATCAAAACTGCATACAATTTGCTGCGAGCGAGGGTTCAAAGGTACTAATGGAATGTTTTCTGAATTTCTGTGTTGAACGGAAAGCGCGTGCTCATAAATAACAAACTGTGTGCTCGTCAGTCCTTGAAGCACCACTTGAAGGAATTTGCGTTGGCCAACGGTGTTTAATTTGTGGGATGACATGAACGGCGGTACAAACAATATGCTTAACTTTGCTTCATCTGTTGACCATGGACACTTTGTCATTAGCTGAAATGGTGTAAGCACGTACATAATATTAATAATAACTACCAACTTTAAGAATTTATGCACACTTCCAAGATCGAATTCTTACTTTGTGTTCAATCATTGAACTATCTTTCTGTGGTCCTAACGCTGCTTTCACCCAAAATCTGGCCTTGGTTGTACTAAAAGCTCCAGTGGCTTCCAACGAAACTGAAATTTCCGAGCACATGTCAGCGCCAGATTCTGTCTTAAGTTGCAGATCTACGGATGCACGGATGTGAAGCATCATACCCTAAAAAACATGTAAACTTCAGTTTGGATGTTCAAAATCTAAGCTAAACGTTTTAAAACACAATAAAAAATTTTCACCAAACCTTTTCTATATTATTACTACCGGTATGCAACGTCAATGACATTATTTGGTCGATGCCAGCGATCAGACTGGAGTTGACAGGATCGACCTCAATTTTTCCAATTACTTTTTCCACATAGAAATGGTACTTGCAGCCCATTCGAGGTGAAAGAAGCTCAAAATTCTTAACACCTATGGACACTTGACAAAGTCGGTAGGTTCCAGGGGAAGAAATCTATAAGAGTCACAAACTTTTGCGATCAATACTCTTAGAAGTACGTCACTGTAACGAAAGTTGATAGCATACCTTCGCCTCTAAAACTATGACGTTAGCACCGGGATTAATGATAATATCTCTAGCTTTGGCCACTTGACTAAAATCAGTCTTGAGAACTTGCACTTCTGCTTTCACTTGGCTGTCTTTCCGCCTTAGAAAATAATCTTCAGGTCATTTAAATGCTTTTAAGGTTTATGACATTTCAAAAATTCTTTGTCTGTTTACCTGAGAGCCTGATGCATATTATGGCACATGAGACGACCCATATGAACAGATTTGTCCTGCTTTGTTTCTAGCTGCTGCATCAAATTTAGTCGCATGTCGGATGGGTTGACGTCTCCGACAGCAAGATTGTCTTCATCCTCACATGTCATTGGAGGTATCAGAGGAGCGCTTTCCTTACGTGACAGCCCCTCCTTTCCGTCCACCCCGTTGCTAGAAACGTTGGGACTTTGTCTACCTCCATTAGCAGAATCGTTTTCAGTAGTAGCGGCCGAAATAGGAAGGCGAGAACTTCCCCTCCCATCACCACCTTGAGTGTGTTGTACTTTTTTATTTGCATGCTTATTTTGATGTCCCTTCCCTTTATTTCCAGGCCCGGGTGGGCCACCAGGGAATGAAGCACTGGAAACTGTATTCCCAGTGGCGTGAACATTGTGATCATATGGCAGAATGGCGGCTTGTACACTGTTACTTAGTACTGGTCGGGGGAGATTTGATGTCAGATCTACGGTTACTCGAACGTTGCAACTCTCTAAATGAATTTTACCAAGGGTGTCGATTTTCACAGAATTGATAATAAATGTCTCTTCCGTAGGGGATATGACAAAACGATCTGCAAATTACGAAAAAATTATTTTATTCAATGCAGTAAGTAGGAAGAACCATCGGTTATTTATATTTTTATCTTACCGTTCCCTTCAATCTCAGTAAGGCAAGTCATCATCTCATCGAAAAAATGATTTCGTCTACTGATATCAAGTTGCTGAGAACATGCTATTTGTGCGCAGGTCCTTATATACCTGCATATTAAACAAGTTGTCGTTCCAATTTAAATTTTGAATCCACATTTGACTGAGTCTAATATTGTATAGTATACAAGCGTACCTTTCATTGTCGCCAACGGCATGATAACACTGAGCTAATTTGAGAAAAACATCAATGACAAGAACTGTCCATCGGTCATTTCTAAAGGTTTTCAGAGCATCAGTAAGGAAGCCTACCGCTTTGTTGAACTCTTCTGCCTCCATATAATAAGAGGCAAGGCTAAGGCCAACTTTTCGAGCCGAACGAAGTCTCCCGATGTGCTTGTATGTACCCATTGCCAACTCGCACAATTCCTAAGAACCATAAGATGAATACCGGTAAGTATATACTCATATGGATTTTCATCTGGCTGTGGTAGGTTTGATCAAGTTAGAGCAGACTTTACCAGGTAATATTGTTGAAATAAAGGCTTGGAAGACAACGCATTCTTCAGCTTTTCAATCGGTGTCTCCGCTTGGCTCTCGTCAGTACCATCGCTGACAGTATCACTTGCCGCCGATGTTCCATTTCCGTTGGTACTCGCATGAGACGTATCGTCAAAGCAAACGAGACCAGCTGCAAGACTTATGACTTTGTGTAGATGGTCACTTTTCAGTTGACTCTTTGGTAGTAGACCGCACAACTTTCCCAGTTCGTACAGCTATTCAGAAATTTATGCGTATTACTATTTATAAGACTTGAGATTCCAACGAAAATCAAATTCATTGAGTTTGCGAACCTTTTCACGAGCATAATCCCAAAGATGTGCCGTGTGAACGGAAAAATCCGAGGCAGCCATTAAAATGTACGGGTGATGCTGCTGCGTTTGAGTTTGTTGCTTGTTGAAATCCTTATCATCCTGAGATTCTA
Source organism: Sinodicranocentrus sp. ZH6 (assembly GCA_027743935.1). Classification (NCBI taxonomy): domain Eukaryota; kingdom Metazoa; phylum Arthropoda; class Collembola; order Entomobryomorpha; family Entomobryidae; genus Sinodicranocentrus; species Sinodicranocentrus sp. ZH6. Next base: position 6,920 of record JAHZNA010004511.1, on the reverse strand, counting down.
AGTTAATATTATTTGGATGTGGTGTGGCAGGTACTTGACCATGGCCACATATAGTTGATAGAATCTCGAGACACGAAACAAAAACCCAACAGCTCACAGCTCCTTCCTCGCTGAATGCCACATCCAAAATGGCTAGTTCGTTTATGCAGTTATGGAGGAAGCCTAAGGATCTTTGGGCAAGTTCATTTAGCCGACTTTGTTTAAGAAGGAGTAGGGCTTGTCTGGCAAACAAATAATTTCTAAAGTTGAGTAATGACACGCTTGAATTACGAATAGTTTCCCTAAGTTCAGATAAACATGTATTAGTTGATAGACTGAGTGCAGGCCACCGATCTCCGTAACGTTGGAATGATAAAAGCCACTGAGGGGTATCTAGATGTGACATTCAGTTGATTAATTTATAATTGGTTTACGAATTTAAAAATTCATACTTTAAAGTTTCCAAAAGTAACCTGTTAAATGTGAGTTGAGCACAAACTGTGTAAATAAAGCATCTAGTTCGTCATATTGCACCAATGCTTCGTCATAAACTCCTAACATTTCTAGTACAAATGCAAGTTCCTCCTGTGAATGATAAGGAGTACAGAAATGTCATTCCGTATTAAATAAAGCTTGAGGTAATAAAACATCACACGTTAGTTTGATTTGAAACCTGTAGCAAAAAATAATGGCAGAAATTCCACCCCGCCTCATTCCTCTTTTCCCTTTGAGCCCTCATGTTTTCTTCAAATTTTGTTAGAGTTTTGGAATAGGAAGATAGCAACAACTGACGTAGTCGGTGCAACATGGAGTGTAAAGATTCGGCTGATTTGGAATCCAACTTTTGGGGATCTGATAGGCATATACAACGCTCAGTTTGCTTTTGTGCAAAGTCATTTTTAATTTTATCTAGAACTGAGCTTCGAGGCAAAAGTTTATTGGTTTTCTTATTGTCGGGCGTTTCCACCAGTACAATTAACCACTCTCTAACATTACACGACTTGACGGAATTGAGCCAGCTTTGGATTGCATCCTTCGTTGTAGATCTGTAGACCTCTACATCCTACATCACGGCCGTAAAAAAATAGTAAATGTTTAAACTATACCCTGGAACAAATTAACTTATAAGGAAAATACTTTGCAAAAACTCACAACACAGTCTGTCCAATAAGTGTGAAGCATTGGTTGATCAAGTAAAGTTGTCAACGTTGTGTGTTCAGGTGCTGAGATATTATTTGAGTCTGAGTTCGAAGCACACATTTCCTCTGCATTAAAAGGAATGAATCTTGGATGAAGATGAACATGTTTTGTTGTTCTCCCATACGCCCTTTTCCATTCCACTGCTTCCGAACCGATCCCTTTTTGAAGTGAGGGAACGACCGTCTGAAACACGGACAAGTCACCCGAATCTAAAGAAAAAACAAGACACATAATCACAAATATGACGTGTGACGTACTAGTTAAAACATTTACATGATAACTCCCCCCGCCCATGATTTTCGCGTACTCGTAAATATTATACACACTTACAAGTAATTAACGGTTTATTCTCCATTTTTCCTCCAAGTAATATTTTGAAAATATATCACCACAAACCTATCATCTACATTTTATTACCCTAAATGCACTATTTTCACAAAAAATCACCTTATCACAATCATCTCGAGGTACATGTTGACAAGTCTAATATGACTTTCCTCACTTGTCACTAGTGCAGAAAAACCTTTGTAGTTGAAATCTTGGCGAAAAAACTACATTTTCCACACCGCAAAGTCTGATTGAGTAATGATCCTTTATTATTTAAAAAGTCATATGTTCAACGAAAATTTTACTGTACGTGTAAACTTTTCTCTTGCCTGACTGATCCACACATATTTATGTGTATAAAAATATTCGCTGTCTTGCTATTTCCCTATTGCTTGTGTATATCTTGCAAGTTTCCCTATGCAATCTGCATCTGCATCATCCCTTCATTCCTTTTTATTACGCTGTGCACATCTTCATCAAATCCCATCCACACTATAGCAGAAAATGCACAACAAAAATATTGTGTGGGGCAGTACAAAATATTATCCATCGTGACTGAATCCTTACTTAAAATACGTTACATACGACGAACCATGTATCCGCATGCATACGTACATACATAAGGCAAGTTAAAACATGTACCTAACTTGTTATAAGGAAGATGATGATATATGGTCTACTGGTGTGATGCGGGACAATGCACCGAACCGACGACGATGAAAAGAGCACCTTGCATGCATACCTGGTTTTTAATGAGGCATCATCATCATCTTAAGATTCTCCGTGTGGCGTACACCTGTGGTAAATGCGGGGAAGATGGAGAAATGATTTCAAAGGTGACGACGATATAGATGAAAATGAATGAAATGAAATTTGATTGCATTCAGGTTTCTTTTTTTGTGGAAGCTTCTTAATTATTATACTCTTTTTATTCAACATACTGTATAAGGGCATACACTATGAAGGTATATATAATATTTCTATTAAAATTAAGTTAGCATTATTGTTATGCATTCAATTCAAAACTATTACATTTTTAGCATTCTTCGTTAACAGACAGAGTAGTTTTAAAAGTAGCTATACAGTATGTCTACTTATGGATTAGTTTTAGTTTTCCGCATGCAGCAGTAGTACACCTGGAGTAGATAATGTGGGGTTTAAAGGTATATCTTGAAGAATCTTATATAACCTTTTTCAATCTTGTATAGATTACCTGCACAGTATTGGAGAGGTATGTAAGTTTCGAAACCTACTTGTTTCCTTGTTGGGATTTAATATGGTTATTGTTACACTCTTGACAAAGTGGCGCTCTAATAATTACTTAAATTCTTCTGTACTTTGACATTGCATTATTTGGGAGTTATCAATCAAAATACCTGTTGCAAATTGCATATAATCATAATGTAATATAACCATTAAGACATTAGTTAACCAAAATTTCTAAAAACTAATGTATCTTTTTAAGAGTACAGTTAAAGTAGACAAGTTAACTAAAATGCGGGAACAACATTAGACATTACTCATAGTGTAATATGATACTTCCTTCTTCATTCATGAAGCCTTGAAGCAGTAGCAGAGTGTAATAATTTCTTAGACTTAAACTTTTGTTTATCGTAATAATAATTATTCTTCTCAATCTTTGTCCTCGATATTAAAAGACGCCTAGATTTTTCCCTCGGTGTTTCACAAGTTTAAAAGATTAGCTTTTGTTGATTCTCTACACGTAAACTTTGGCTAGGCCGTCGGCACCAGCAGATGCAATGAAAGGTTTGGAAGGGTGAAACGCTACGTCGTGAATGGCTTCATCAAATTTTTTACGATGGGCTGTCATTTCTTGAAGACATTGTTTAGATTCCACATTCCATACTCGAACGCTACAATCGTGACCTAAAAGAAGACACCAAAAGCGTTTAATTGATACTGAATCTTTACTTGCGTGAAATTTCAATCAGTTGTCTGCAAAGTTTGACAACGTTTATTTTAGAAATCTTCGCAACTGAATTTGAATAAGTAACATACTTCCTGAAAGTAGATACAATCCGTGCGGGTCCAAAGCTAGGGATGTGACCGCATCTAAATGTGCAACCATAGCGTGAAGCATTTTTCCTGTGGAGTTATCCCAGAATCGGATATGGCGATCTTCGTGAGCTGTGATAGTAAGCGATAGTGTGGGATGGCAGACGACCCTGTTCACCGCACCAATTGAATCGCAATCGAAACGTACGATTTGTTTCTTACTCTCCAAGTCGTATATAACGACTTGGGAGTTGTATGCAACTGCTATATGGGAAGGTTCATCCCGGACAAAATCAACTGCTGTTGGGATTCCATCTGCAAAAACGCATTTGTAAGAGAGATATGCCGCATATGAATAAAACCACAAACAAATTAGTTCCAACTTAGGATGACATCAAATCAAACCTGAACAAGCAGGAAACGTATCAAGCAGGGGTGTTTTGGAAGCAGGGTCCCACAGTCTTACAGTCCCATCAGCAGAACATGACAGCAAGTGTGGTTTTTGACTATGCAAACTAAGCCCATGAACTGCGTCTGTGTGGTCAGTCATGGTTCTGATCAATATGGAAGGGTCTGTGGAGAGCAAACAAAGAAACGCATGAATAATTGCCTTACATCCGCAATAACTTTTGACATTCTAAATCTGTATCACCACACATCTCTTTTGCACAGAGCTTAAATTATTACAGAGTTCATTTAGCAAGTTAGTACTTTGCCCAAAATCAACAGCAGTGTATAACACTGAGTGCGCGGTGTAATGTATATATATATACGTTATATTGACGGTTCTTTCTCACCGTACGAATCGTATGGGTCAATGTTCGAATCAGGAACTTTCCAAGCATTGATCGTCCCATCCAAACTGCCTGAGTAAACATGTTCACCGGATGTGCTCATTACGAGACACATTACTGGTCCTGTGTGTTGCCTGAATGTGTACAACGGCTCAACGTCCAGGGATGCATTCCTGAATGAATGCATACGACATAGAAAATTAATTAAAGTCAAATTCATTTAACGTAGGCATGTGGCAAGGAGCGAAAAGGTTGACTAACTTTTTCGCTGAAACTGTCTTCTGCAAATTCCACATTTTTAGTGTATGATCTTCTGAAGCTGTTATAAGAACAGGCTCCACGGGATGAAATGCTAGGGCTCGTACACTGTCGAAATGACTTCTCAACGTATATTTTGCCATCCAAGTTTTGCGAAATGCTTCTTTATCCAGTGTGACCTATGAAAAATCCAAACTTGTAAGTAACTTGCAAAACGTGTAGTTGGTAAAACAAAATAACTTGTCTGTCGCAAGAACAAATTCCAAAATAACCTCAAAACGATATTCTGGCAGTACGCCTTGCATGTTAATTTTGGCAAAACAGTGTTACTGATACCCCAAAATGTTGTACACAGTACTAAGTTTTTAGATTTGCCCAGCATTAATTTTTTACCACTCAATTTATTAACTAACTAAGAACTTTATAAAACCTTCAGTTTCAACTTACGTCCATGTTAATATCAGCATCATTGTTAACAGTTAGCTGCGCCAGTTCTCCTAGACTCACGTCGTCGGCGCGAGCTCCTGAGTAGCTCCACTCTTCAGTTTTATCAGCCGAAGAGGCTTCTTCTGCTCCAAGGAAGCTGAACTCATTTAAAACCTCTTCAGTCTCTGCATCTACTTCATCAGCGATACCACGCTGATATAAAAACCAAATATTATTAAATATATGTTTCCCAGCTTGAAGAGCGTTCACATTTACTGGAGCATATATTAACCCTATTCTTCACTTTTAGTTGTTTAACATCGTCATCCACGTCATCCAGGTCATCTGCCATATCGTCGTCATCGTCGACATCCATTCCTCCAGATAAGAAATCGAAATTAGCCATAACTGCCGATTCCGCTTCCATCATCATCGCCTCGGCCAGAGACTATAGAAATGACCACATACAAAGGTTATTTAACACGACTTTGGACGAAAACAACAACCTTGGACTCACAATAAATGTTATTTCATGCATAAAGTTTTCAAAAACGTACGCATACCTTCTTTGGAGCTCGACGAGGCTCAGGAGCCGGTCTCTTGTTTTCAGTGCCGCCATTTTCTTGCTGTGACTGTTGCTCTGGAGCTTCTAGGCCGAGAAGTGACCGTACACGGTTGGATCTGACGTCGATAATCGTATCCGTATATCCTATTTCCTGCAAATATTGCCTGAGAAGTTGTCGCCCCTGTCTCCATGAAACCTGCGACGATATTGGCTCATCGGAACCAGCAGCTGCCTGTAATTCTGGAGGTTCTGGTTCTAGGTCAGGGGGTTTGCCAAGTTCATTAGAAGGATCCGTACCATATTTCAGTTTGTGATATTTTGCCCTAGTAAATAGAGTTAGTTGTAGTGTTAAATCTCGCACTTTTTTAAAACAAGAGTATTAGATAACTTAAGTATTACATCAAATTACTTTCCCCCAGGTCCATTGCCAGTGCCACCCGCAGACCCTGCCGTGCCTCCCTCCTCATTGCCCGGGTACCGCATACCCTCCGTGATGAAGAATTCGCTGGTTTACAATTCTCCACCAGAAAAGTTTTTTTTTTAAAAATTCTTAAAGCTAGTACTCTGCGCTACGAAACTCCAATATCTGAAACAAGGTATCAAACAATCGAATAAATTAGCTGACAAAGGAGTAAAACTAATACACAAATAGCACGAACAACAATTTATGGTAAATGTAACTACCCAAGCCAAGGTACTGAATTATTTATGAATTGTGTCCTTTCCTATCGCTATTATCATACCACATACCGTTATTTTAATTATTCGTTTCAGATAATTAGTTACACTTTCTTAAGGAAAGATTCTACTAATGGCTTGACTACTTTGAATACATTGCACTGTTGACTGTCAGCCTTTTTAGCTGCAAGCTACATGACATGACACAAATTTAACATTTTTTACTTCATTTGTTGTAAATAACAGGTTTTAAAAACACAACAATATTTGTTTATCTGCCCGCAAATGGCACAAAGGTACCAATAAATAAATCCGTGATGAATCCCTGAATCCGGGGAGCCTAGTAAATCATCAGCCAACAACAACCACACTCCACAGTTGACAGTAATATGTATCTCTTCTACATGTTACTGTCAAGTCAACTGTTCTATGTCACGTTAATAAAGTTTGCAATAATACAATACACCCAAAATGAGTAACAGCCTACAAACAGTGCAACTAACAACGTTTATGATTACATAAATGATTAGCAACTAACGCTCATTTGAGGATTCTACTCTACACTGTGCTCTTCTGACTGTGATTCGGTTGTCGCCGTTGTGGGTGAAATTAATTCTATTTTCAACAAAACCTCATTCGTTCTTGGTAGTCGAAAATCAATTCTACACTCACACGAC